>JAODAL010014618.1:0-86825 GCA_025379985.1 Phyllomedusa bahiana | reverse complement strand
AGGAAAGGTACCTAACCCCCAAAAGATAGATAAATAGATAGATAGATAGAAGATAGATATGGCACCTGTAGTTAGATAGGCAAGTACATTGATCCTGTAGGTTATATCCTCTCTGTGGGAAAATAAGTATATGTAGATTTTTGATTAAATAGGTGGCTGTATAAAGCCCCATCTAGTAATAGGCAATGATAGCCCCTTCTGGTAGGATTATCCCCTGGTAAGAAATGGGGGAATAAGCCCTGAAGTAGGTAGTTTATATGCTCTGTAGGAAAATAACTTGTTTTTAAATGCACCCGTGGTAATAAATAGGTATAAATGGCACTTTTTAGGTTGATATGAGGTATATTGCCTGTTGTAGGTAGATGGGAAAGTATTTTGGCCCCAAGTACAGAAATATAATGGCCCTAAGGTAGATCAAAAAGGGCCAAAGAAACCCCAAGGTTTATTAAAGCAAGAAGTGAATATTCTTGAAGGGCCAAGTCAGTCACCTGATCTCCACCCAATTGACCTGCATTTCACTTTTTAAAAGATAAAACTTCAGACACACAGGCCCCAAACTACAGCAACTGAAAACCGCTGCATAAAGGTCTGGCAAGCTTTAAAAAGGGGGAGGAACACAGCGTCTGGTGATGTGCATGAGTTCAAGATTTCAGGCAGTAGGGCCAAAAAAAGGTTTATTGAAATACCTTTTTATTACAATTATTTTTTTTGTCCAATTTTTTGGGTTTCCCTTTTAAAAAACAGAGTGGCCATGCAGGGGCCGACTGGGACCAAAAAGCCCCCTGGTCCCAAAAAACCTCACCAGCCCCCATGAAAAAATCCCCCCATCTCAAAACAATTTCGTGATGGATTTTGATTTACTTTATCACCCCTTTTTAAAATTTAAAACTCACTAACTTTACATAAGAAACAAGATAAGATAGATTTGAAATTAAACACCTAATCATGGTCAAAGGGACTGGGGGGACACTTCTCTTTTAGCCAAACAAATGTAGGGTACCATATGCACCAAAAAATCAATATACAGCATGTAGGGGACCATACCAAAGTAGTCAAAAAACCTTCTACATTGTTGTCTACAGGTATCATCACCCTGCAGACTATGCAAAAATTAGAAAACTGTTTTTTGCGGCCAAATACATAACAATTGAAGAGAACCTTGCAACTTCTGACTTTTTTAAAAAATTTTTCTTTTTTCCCCCATGAAATTAAATTTCTCAAAATCTTCTTTATTAAATTCAAAATTGGGTACCCTCTGTTATTCCCCCGGGAAAATAAAAGATTTTTACCTCCCCCCTTGTTAAAACCCATGTTCCTACACGTAACGTGTCCGGGGCTCGTGAGAACATCTGTTAGGATAAATTTCAATCACAAGGGATTTTTTTAGGGTAGTATGAAAAACCTTTTGAATTGATGTTAAATAGCCGCACAAATTTTTGCTGTTAAACACCAGATTTCCTACAAAACTGTTAAATGTAAAACCAAAGTTTTGCGCGCCCACTACTGTCGCCAACATCACCTTAGGGCTTTTTCACATGAGAATTGGACGGATAATTTGACCCTTTAAAGAAAAGGGGGATTTGTCCCGATTTTTCAGGGGCAGATTTTCAGCCTTCTACACAAGGGGTGTTTTGAGCGTTTTTTACGAAAAGTTAAAATCGTAAAGGTTTTTTTTAGGGTGATCAAAATTTCCAATCAGGATAATTAAGGTTAAAATCTGAGCACATCTATTAAGATCGCACCTTTTTTTCGGCGTTTTTTTTTTGGGGCGGCAGCAAATGAGATTACAAATAGGCAGGGTGAGATGTGTGTGCGACGTCAGACTGGGATGTTATGGTTCTTTTTGGCTGGAAAAACAATACCCGTTTTACATAAACACGTTTCCTGTTTCAGTCTCAGTGTCTTCAGCGTCTCATGGGGATGGGACCTGCGCCCCCCTGGGGCCCAAAGCTAGCGAAATTATTTCTATTTCTGCACAGAGAACCTCTATATTAGCTGTGATCCTTCCAATTTAGTTAGATTAAAATTTTGAAGTTTTTTATGTAGTTAGCTAAAATTTTTTAAAGCGCATTACCGCTGTAAATTCACGGGGTGGGAGCGGGGGGGGCCCCCGGGGGCGAACCAGACAAGCTCATCTTTTAAAGAACACTGGATAAATTCACCAAAGACTTAGTGTAGACATTGTGGGGAATATTTTTTATTATTAACATTTGCTTTTTAAAATATTTCCTGGAAATTTTGGGGCACCCTTAATTATATTGGATCCATCATTTCTAAAACTGCGGGTCTCTTGTTGCTGAAAAAAACTCCACTTTTTTAATCAGTATACATTTAATAGGTTTTTTTTTCAATTTTACCCATTAACCTGTGACTGTTGATATACCCCTTGCAGTTAAATACAAATGCAGCAATCTTGTAGTCGCACAGGGGAAATTTTTCCAAAAAAAACCGTGGGATCATACAAAAAAATCACAGTTACGTTTTTTTGTTTTACTTTTGCGCACCCCTTGTTCATTGAGCAGCACCACGAAATCTTTTAAAAAAGCAATTCTATATTTACCCAGGGAATTTAAAAATGCAAAAAAAACCCTTTATTATACCCAAAAAATAAAAAATTTTTGTGTTTTTTTGACTTTTGCGCACCCCCCGCATTGTTCATTGACGCAGCATCAAAATCTTAAAACACAATTCATATTCACCAGGGAATTGAAAAGGTGCAAAAATATCGTTTATTTTAAAACCCAAAAAAAAACATTTGTTTTTTGACTTTTGCGCACCCCGCATTGTTTTATTGACGCAGCACTACGTAAAACTTAAAAAAGCAATTTTATATTCACCACAGGGGAATTAAAGGTGAAAAAAAAAAAACCGTTTTTTTAACCAAAACATAACAGTTTAGGGTTTTTTTTTTTGGGACTTTTGCCCACCCAGATTTTTTGATAAAAACCACCTTGAAGTTAAATTTGAATCCAAAATTTTTTTGTTTTGATTAGGGGGTTTTTGAGAATAGCTGGTTTTCCCGTCTTTTAATAAGAGATTTTGCAAAACTTTTCCCATCCCTTCCCTAAAATTTTTTAAATTTTCCCTAAAAATGGAGCGAAATCCCGGGGGTGGTAAGCGCGGAAAGGGGGGGGGGTAGCACATGGGGAAAGGGGTACGGAGAAGGTTTTCCCTTTTCCGGGTGCTAAAGGCCAACACGCATGCCAGGGGAAATCGCAGTTGCGGGGGCCCGTCAGGCCTGTCATCGCGGGGTTCGGGGCCCCGGAAAATTTAAAGAAAACGAACATCGTCGCCAATCTTCCTTCTTTGGGTTTTAAAGAAACCTGAATCAAACAGTCTTTTCCCTCCTTGCCCCTAGCATTTAAACGGCCAAAAATTGCGTCATCAGAAATCATCAGAAACCGTCCAACATAAAGCACCCCAAAGTCAAAATCGTTTTACCCCCACTGGGGATTTCCATTGTTAAAGGGCCCTCTTTGAGGGAAAAAATGCGGTTGGGGCCCAGAAGGCATTTTAAAAATGATCAAGGGGATAAATTTAGTCTGCTCTGCCCCCCCATTTACTGATCCCATCGGGAGGAGGTAAAGGAACCCGGGTTTAATTGGCAAAAACCCCCGGGGGGTTTCGGCAACCCCTTGCAGTCCCCCTTGCTTGTGGCCCGCAGTTTCCCTGGATGCAAAAAATTTTCAGGACGACCAGTCACCTGGGTTTATGAGGGATGATAAAGACGACTTTTGCGGATCCATCCTGGTTTTTTTCCGGGCAAAATTTTTGCTTGCGACGCTTAAATCGGGGGACGAGGGGGAAGACGATGGGGTTTTGGTGTCAATAGGGGGTCCCCCCAAACAAAAAGAGAGAGGGCGGGTCCCAGAAGTCCGCTGATATGTTTCCGCCAGCCACGGTCAGTGAAAAACCCCCGCTTATCGCCGCCCAAAAAGGTCCAGGCCCTCTCAAGCCGGGGGCTTCTTTGAGAAAGGGCCTCGGGTTTCACCCAGCGATTTTATATGCCCCCTTTTTGCCGTAAACGCTTTAAGTAGGGGCAAAAAAACCTTTTAAGTGGTTAACCCCCACCACATTTCAAATCACATGCAGCGAATGCATGAGTTAAAATTTGGAGGGACATTTGGGGCCCAAAAAAAGGCCAAAACCGACCCCCGGGCCCCCCAACCACTACACACCCTCTTTTCCTCCCCCTCCCCCCTCCTCCGCCACCCCCCAAGCTTTCCCTCAGCTGCCCATGCTTTCAGAGTCCATGATCAGGGATCACCCTCCGCTTCACCCTTTCCACCGTCCCCCGAGTACCACCTCACCACCAGAAAACCCTTCCAACCCCTTCCCCTTTCCCCGCCAGTTTGCGCCCCTGCACGCCGTACGCGGCCGTTTGGGCAGCCAGCCTTCTTTTTTCCAAAGGTTTTGGGGAAAGCAAAAAACATTTTAAAACCCCAAAAAACCATCCCAAAGCCAAAAGCCTGAATTTCGGCATTCCCCAGGCTTTTGGGCCCTTTGGGAAAAATTTTGGGCCTTTTTTCGTCTGGGGAAAAACAAAAGGGTTCCCCCCCACTCAGGGCCCTCGCCTGCCCCCAAATACAGATGCGACGGGCATTTTTTTGGGGCCAGAAAAGCCGTCCCTCCCCGGCCAGCCCGTGCCATAAAAAAATTTTTCAAGCTTTTGGGGTCGCATCTGTGCCCGGGGGAAAAAGTCCATTCACCCCCCGACAAATGGACTATTTAAGCAGGGCCCAAAAGGCCGATATCTCTGTGCCCAGCTCACTGGGTGAGCTGGGGGGATGTCTCGGGGGGGGTTGCGGTGGCTCTCAGGCTCGGCGCACGCGCTTAAACCGCAGGGATGGTGAAATTTTTCTTTCCCCCAAGGTCCCTGGGGGGGCATCACGTGCCCAGGGGGACCCCGGGGCCGTTTTTTGAAATTAATCTCCTTGGGGAGCCCCGTCCACACCCCCAAAAAGGTTCAGGAGCTGTGGAGGGGCTCTCCGCAACGAAAAGCCGAGCGCGGGCCGGGGTGAAAAGAACCTTGGGGCCCCGGCAAAGTGGTGTGCGATAACGGGGCAAAAAATCTGCTGGCCCCCCTTTAAAAGGACCCGGGGGCCCTGGGGCACACCCCTTGCCTGGCCCCATGTCAAAACCCTTGCCCGCCCAAAATTTTCTAAAGAGTCCCCGGGTCGGACTGCCTTGAAGAAGGCTCGAGGTTGAGTTCGCACTTCCGCCGTTCGCACCCTGCTTCGTCCCGGGCCTTGGCGGGGTTTGCAGCGTCAGCCCCCCCCGTAAAAACCGTCTCTTTGTCGACTTTGGAAAAACCCAACGCGGGAAACCCAAACCCCCCAACTGCCCCAGCGATTTGGGCAGCAGCGAAGGGCCATTACCGTACGAAGGGGGAACAGGGCCCGACAAGCAGCGGTGCGGACCTGGGGGCGTTGAACCCGAGGTGGGGGCGGGTTGAAAGAGCCCCTGCACCACCCTTGGCCATTTTTGAAGAAGCCCCCAAAAAATGGTCAGTGCGGACAATGCCCTTTTTCAGCATGGCATTTTGGTGATTGAGTTCTGGAACGATCGTTTGGACACCTGAAAAAAACCCAGGTCCCCACCCCGGACGGGGGAAAGGAGACGGACACAGATGCGGACACGGAGCCTTTCTCTCGTAAAATCCACAAGGCCCGACATTTTCCAATTTCATGGGCCCTTCATTAGGCAGTGGTTGGGGGCCAGACTAGTCCCAAGGTGGGCATCAGCTCTCAGGGGTGCCATCTCTAGGAAGTCAGGGCTGTGTTGAAGCTGTGCCGGGGCAGCGGAAAGGAGGAGGAGGAGGGTTTTTCCCAAACCCCGGGTTTTTAAAACCGGACGCCCCTCCCCTTGGAAAAGGTTGGCGCGAATTTGGGGCGGGGGATTTAAGATGAGGAAGTTCAGTTTGTTTGTGCCCCTCGACCCAGGGCGGGGAAAAAAAGGCTCCATCCTCCAATGGGTGCTTGGTGCCCATTTCCCCCAAACCCATAATCCTCGCTTTAAAGGCCATAAAAAATGAAAACATTACTGGGGGCCCCCCTTCCTGGACCCCCGGGGTACAAAACAAAATCGACTTTCCTTTCCCACCCACCCAAATGAGGAAAAATGCAAAAAAGGGAAATTTTCCCTGTTTGATAAATCGGGGAGACATCTGTTGCGTCTGCTTCCCCTTTTCCCCAAAATTTTCCCCCGGTTTTGGAACAACATCAGCGACGTGACAGCAGTAGAGGGGCCAAAAGTAGGCTAGGGGCCCGGAAGCGGAAAGGGTTTTTGCGGAAGCCAAAAGGGTGCCCTCGGGGCATCTTTGTTTACCACCTCCCCAAAGCATTTCAATGAAAGGGGACACCCTCCAACACCCCAAAATCAGCTTAAGATCAAGGTGTGAATCTGCGTCTCCCAAAAACCAATGTTTTTGCAGGGGTTTTGGGGCCCCCTTTTTCTTCTGGGTATCCAAAAAGGGCAAAAGACCCGAGCTGGCTTTGGCACGCCATAGAGGTGTTTTTCCTCCCAGCAGCCAGGTCATATTGGCGGACCTTCAGACAGCTGGAGGGGTCTTACAGACAAACGCATCCGACCCCTTTTCCCCAGTTTTTGTGGATCTTTGCTTTCATTAAAATGAAAACGGCTTGGATCTCTGTTTATTTGTGGCCCCAATTTTCCAAAATCACCGATTGTTGGGCCCGGGCTACTTCACACCCCCTTTTCAAACAGAAATGGTCCTCCTTTAAAAAATTTTTTTTTAAAAAAGATCATTTCTTACTGCAATTTTTTTTTCTCTTTTCCCCTTTTATTTTCTTTTGCGGGTGGTGACTGTAAAAGACGCAAGGTTTTATGACAACCAAACCCTTTTTCCATTTACTCACTTTATCTTAAAAATTTTTCGCATTTTCAATGGGTTTTTAGGTCATGTTGCCCTTTAGATACCCGCTATAATTAGGGTCCTTTTTAACAGAAATTTTGGGTTTTAAGTGGCATTTCTCCCCCCACAATTTTTTTAATTGGGGCTGGGGAAATATATTTATAATTTTTTGGGGGCATGTAGGGTGTTTAGTTTCAGCAATAATTTATGGTCCTTTCGAACAGGGAAAAGGGCCCTTTTTAAATGGCTTTTTTCCCTCACCCAAATTTTTAAAAAGTGGGGTGAGAAGTTTATATTTTTAAAATTTTTTGGGGGGCATGTGCTTGGATACAGCAATAATCATGGTCCTTTGGAAAAGAAATGTGGGTTTAAAATGGGATTTCCCCCCTCACAATTTTTAAAAAAGGGCCCGAAAGTTCAAATTTTTATTAAATTTTTTTTTCATGCTTTCTTTGTTTTCACAAAAACTTCAGGGGCCCAAATTTTAAAAAAAAAGTTGTTTCTAACAGACATTTGTTCTTCACAATTGACCCCAAAATGGCTCAAAAAAAAGGGTTTATGCTTTGAATTTTTGGGGCAATTTTTCTTTTTAAAAAACACAAACAAAAGGGCCTATTCAAAAAAAAGTTGTTTTTTAAAGACATTTTTTCACAATTGTTTAAAAGTGGTCATGGGGCATGTTTTGAAAATTTTTTTGGGGGCAATTTTTTCTGTTTCATGCAGCTATATACAGGGGCCTTTTTTAAAAAAAGTTGTTTTTTAAAGACATTTGTTCTTCACAATTGTCCAAAAATGGCCCCAAAAGGGCCCTGCTTTGAAATTTTTGGGGGGGATTTTGCTGTGGGGAAATTTTCAGCTATACTAAAGGTCCTATTAAAAAATGTTGTTTTTTAATTTGACATTTGGGTTTTTACAATTGGTTTTAAAAGTGGCTCAAGGGTCATGTTTTGAATTTTTGGGGGGGATTTTTTTCTGTGACATGCAGCTATATTACAGGTCCTATTTTAAAAAAAATTTTTTTCTAACGACATTTGTTCTTCAACCCATTGTCCAAAAAAGGCTCAAAAAATGATGGTGCTGTCAGAAAACAGGGAAAAGGGGAAAGGGCATGTTAATGGGGCACATAATTTCAAAAATGACTTGTTTTTTTCAAAATCTTTAAAAATAGATATTTAAAACCCGGATTGGGGACAAACCCCTTTAATACAATTAAAAAAAAGGGGAAACAAAAAACTGGTGGGATTCCATCCTATTTTTAAAAAAGTTTTTCTAGAATTTAAACTACAAAAAAACTTGCATGTACAAAAAAGCTGGTAAAAAAATTCCCCCGAATTTTACAAGGGAGGGACAGGGAAAAATTGACCCCGATTTAGGTTTTTCAGAGGACTGGAATATGGAGCACGGACAGAGAAACCCAAAATAAGGACCCTTTCCTTTCCAGCACGTTGAGTAAAATGAGGGAAAAAAAATGCCAAATAAAGGGCACCTGGGTTTTAACAGGAGCGTTAACCCCCCAGTATTTCCCAAATGAAAACTCAATTGGGGCCGCACTCATTTGGGGGGGCAACCCCAACCCAGGTCTTGGGTGTGTACTAGGGAAAAGGGGGAGTTCTCTCACTTTTCCCCTTCCGCACTCCTGCTTCGCCGGGCAGTTTTTTGTTTTTGGGGTCATCCCGGGCATTTTAAACCCCGGTGTTTTAAAAGAAGACGGACCCAGCCTGGGGCCCCCCCCCCCTCAACCCCCCACCCACTGTAACTTTCCCGGGCCCCGGGTATGCTGTGGCACAGGACAGTTTTTAGTCAATTTTTCCCTTTTAACTAAAAAGGGTTTTTAAAGGGCTTCCTTTTTTTCCCGGGACTTTTTTAAAACTGGGGGTCAGCAGGTTTTAAAGGGCATCTGTGGCCCCCGGACATGGCAGTATATTCCAGTTCAACTAAAATGGGGTTGAAAGACTCCTTTTTCGGCACTTTTTAAAACTGGGGTCAGACGGGGTTTAAAAGGGCCTTCTGCCGGGACAGGACAGATATAGTTAGGGTCCTTTCAATAAAATGGTGGTTGAAAGACTCCCTTTTTCGGCACTTTTTTAAAAGTTTGGGGGGCATGCTGGGGTTTTGGGGCCCTTTTGTGGCCCAGGACAGGATATTCAATTTTCCCCCTTCAAGTAACATTTATGGTTCAAATCGTACTGCCCTTTTGGCCTTTTTTAATTTGTGGGTTTTGCAAGGGTTTTTAAAGGGGCATGCTGTGGTACAAGACAGGGGTAGTGAAAAGGTTGTGACTTTTTTTTTTTGTGGCTTTTTTAACCTTTTAAAAGGGGTTTTCCTAAATGTGCATGTAACCATTTGACCCGTTTTTGGAAGTTTAAATTTCCCCCCCTTTTTCCAGCCCGTTTTGGGGTGTAATTTAAAGAAGGTGTTGTTGCCCCCCCCTAGACTTTAAAGGTAATTTGCTTAAAAACGATGCTCACTAAAAAAAAAACCCCTTTTCGAAACGGCCCCCACTATCGATAACGATCGTTCGATAGCCAATTTTTTTTTTTTTTTCAAACGTCAAACACAAAAATTTTAGGTCTTTTAGAATCCACCCTAAATATTGGCGTGTCCCAAATTTTTAACCCTTGCTGAAAAGGGCCGGTAGCACTGAGGAAAATCAGCGAACCAATTCACCATAGGGGAAAAAATGGAAGAGGATTACACGCCGATTCTAAGGGAGATTCATGCTGGTCCGCCCCCGGAAAAAAGCCCTTTAAAAACAGCCCGTGGGGGGGGAAACCCTTTCCCGAGGCTACATTTAGCCTTTTTGCACCACTAATGACTTTTTTGTGACCCCCCAAAACCGGGATTTTTTTTTTTTTTTTTTTTTTTTTTTTTTTTTTTTAACTTTTTTTTTTTTTTTTTTTTTTTTTTTTTTAAGTTCACTTTTTTTTTTTTTTTTTTTTCTTTTTTTTTTCCCATTTTTGGCACATTTTTTTTTTTTTTTTTTTTTTCTGCAAAACTGTAGCTCTATAGTAAAATCATTCCGGTCCTTTTTTAGGTTACAATTTTTTAGTTCCCCTTAAAAATATACTTTTTTTTGCTGGACACGAAGAAATTTGTCGACCCCCACCCATAGAATGACAACTTTTGCAAAAAAGCCCAAAAGAGATGACATTTTGTGGTGTTTGCATGGTTTGGTTTGAGCCAGCAGGATACACATGAGCCCTTTCAAAAAGTCCTGAAACATGTTTAAAAGGGGGGGCTGAGCGTCATTTTTAGAAAGGGTTTGGCCTGGCTTATTTCTCCTATCCAAGGGAATAAAAGGGAAGCCAAACACAAATTTTAAAGGAAAAGGGTGCGCGTTTTTGTTATCCACCGGAAATACAAAACTTTAAAAAATGCCCTCAGCCAGCCCTAAAAACGCGCTCTTTACCAACACCGCTCCCAAAAGTCTTGGCAAGTATAATTTTGGAAAAAACATGCACTCATTCTTCAGGAGCGCTATGTTTTTATAGTGTATTCCCCAACACACAGTAGCAATAGCCCAAAATGGCCAGATTACGATAATTATAGTTCTTTAGAGCATGAATCCTGATTTTCCCCCGACATACAAATTGGGGGGGAAAAACAATTGACAGTCAGGCTTCCCCGGTTTATCGACAGGGAGAGTGAAAGTTATGGGGGCCGGTCAGCGTTTTTGGCCAACACATACTTCTAAAGCACCCGACGTATTGCTGCACACCACCCCCAAAACCCCGAAAAAAACTTGATTTATACAGCGCTTACTGACGCCTTCATGCAGTGATCACTCTCACAGCTGCAAAACACTGGCGCCCCCATATCTTCATTTTTTATTAAAAATTAATCACAAACATGATGGGGGGGGGAGAAGGGGAATCTGAAGGGGGGAAGAATATGCGGGGGAGAGCCCCTGAAGGAGGGTGGAGGGGGTGCCGGAGAATAATGGAGGCAAAACCTGTAGGGTGGAGGGAAGCACAGAAAAAGAATGGGGGGGAAACCCCTGTGGGATGGATGGAAGCCAAGAATAGATAAAAGGGGACCCCTGAAAAGGGATGGGGGGAAGCACAGGAATGAAGGGAGGGGACCCCTGAAGGTGGGGGGGGGGTGCAAAAAGAAGAATGGGGGGGACACTGAAGAGGGGTACAGGAGAAACACACATGGGGGGCACAGATAATGAAGGGGGAAAGGGCCCCATCAAAGGGGAGGGGAAGGAAAGGGGCACACACACATAAAAGGGGGGGGGGGGGACAAAAAAAAAGTGAACGCGCCCTTCCAGTAACACTGCCCAGCTTCTTTTCCTACCACCCTCCTGAAGTGCATGAGCTGTGCAGTGACAGGTGCCCCCTTCTGGTGCTGAGGGGCCTTTTTAAAATTTCTTTGAGCCAAAACTTGGTGCAGAAACATTTAGAACGGGGCCAGAAAATTTAAAAGGTGATCTCCCTGACCCTGGTTTTGTC
The DNA here is from genome assembly GCA_025379985.1 of Phyllomedusa bahiana. Lineage (NCBI taxonomy): Eukaryota > Metazoa > Chordata > Amphibia > Anura > Hylidae > Phyllomedusa > Phyllomedusa bahiana. The sequence goes on along the minus strand of JAODAL010014618.1, from coordinate 75,497 downwards.
GTACTGGCACTGACTGCGCTTTTGTATTTTGGGACCTGCAGAAGAACGCTTCATACATTCTGGCGTATTCACACTTCCTTAAAGAATTTAGAAGGGTCATCAGCCCCAGAATTTTAATTCGCCTTTAAATCCTGCCCCATTATAAACTATAACTTTAATTGTTTCTGTAAAAAAGGTTTACGAAAAAACAAAGTTTGTGTCAGTGTCCAATATATAGGCCAAATTGCACTTTTTTACTTGTTTTACTTTGTTTCCATTTTGGGGGGTTTGCTTTTTTGTGCGAGCAAAAGATTTTTGAAGGAGTGATATCAATTTGTAAAACACTACCCGTTATTCATGTGATACGAACCCCTCTTTTTTTGTTAAGGCATTGGGGGGTTCGGTGGATTGCTGGACCCCGCAAAAACGTGTAGTTAAGCCAGCCAGGGAGCGGAGTCTAAAATAGCCCCCCGGTTTTCACCAGAGCCCCCCGCAAAGGGGGGATGAACTTGGCGGCGTGAGGCTACCAGGCAATCCTGACTGACTTTCTTGCGTTGGGGCCGGGGTAAGGTAGCACAGAACGAAACCCGGGGGCAGGCGGAGGTCAGGACAGGCAGCAGAGGTTGTGGTCAAGACGGGGAAAACGGCGGGGAGGGGGCAAACAGGCAAGGTCAGGGAAAATAGCGGAATGGATGGGACAAGGGTAATCAGACAGAACTCCAACCTCCTCAAGCAAGCTAACGCACACCAACAATCGGCAGAGAGTGCAGGGGGTGTAAATATATAGGACCACGGCCGGGAATTGCAAATTTCGGCGCCTGGCCCTTTAAAAACCGAGAAGCGCCCTAAGCACGGGTACGCGCACGGCGGCCGGGACAGGCACGAGCAGGGGACACAGGGTGTGGTGGGAAGTAACTAGGCGCCGCAGCCTAGGCAGCCGGGGGATGGTTGCGGGCAGCTGCGGCACTCGCGCCGGACCCCCGGCGAGGAGGGGGGCGGCCGCGGGGGGCGACGGTACCCGCGCCGGACCCCATGACAGGCAGTATAATAGTCCCCGTATTTTATTATATTGTTGCTATAAATACTCTTGAAAACCCTGTTCCATGTATACCCAAACTGTTTTAAGTTTTTATAGTTTTCTAATATTTGTGAGTGTGCATGACAGGGCTTTTGCACACATAAATTTTGTAAAAATTTATTCTGTTAGACATAGGTTTTGTGACTCTTGCAGGAAGAAAAAAAGGCCCGTGTTCACAGGGCTTTTTTCCCGACGGATTTGGAGCCAATTGGCTACAAATCCCCCGGAAATAAGGGGCGGGACGGGGGGGGGGCCGGGAGCCGGCCCAAAACAATCATTGTTTACGGCGCGTAGGCCCGTAAAAAATTTGCATTCCTTTCCCCCCCCCGGGCGGGGGATTCGCCGAGTGGGGAGGGCGACGGAATCCACTGTTCCATGAGAACGGTGGTTACCGTAATTATTTCCGACGGATGGCGCCGTACGCAGCGAAAAATCCGGCCCCCAAACGGGCCAATCCGGGGCAAAATATCCTGTGCCCGAGCCTAAATCATTTAAAGAAAATTTTAAAAAATTTTTAAATGTACTGCCTGGGAAAAACCAAGGTTGGGGTTTTAGTTTATAAATTCCCTTTGAAACGGGGTTTGAGCGGGTTGTCAGTTTGTTTTGAACAGTTCTATTCTATCCCGGGACAAACAAGAGGGGGGCCTCATGCAGCGGGGGACAAACCCTCCCTTTTCTCCTGCTTTCTACCTCACTTGAAAGAAGACCTTTCTAAGAAGGAACCTATGAAAAGGAGCAGAGTCTAAAAAGGAGAAACCCGAATCGAGGGGTTTTAGGTAATTATGTCCCCCCAACCCACCCATAGTTACAACCAGTTCGCCTCTGGGCCTGCTCAACATAATTCAATTTAAGAAAGGGGTCTGATCACCCCAGGGGTTAAAAAAGGCCCTTTTTTGAATAGTCGGGACTTTAGGGGCCTTATTTGGGGATTCCTGGGTGCTTCTTAACATGAATTTTTGGGAATCTGTAATCTGAGAGATCTGTGAAAAATCCAAAACTTGTGTTTTTCTACCCGCACTTGGTAGAAAGGGGTTTTTTCTGCCGTTTGACTCCCGTCTGTTGGTCTGCCCCGCCATCAAGGGCACCTCACCCCCATCCCCCGGGATTTTGAGTACTTCAAACCACTTTGGGTGGCACCCAAAAGGGTTCTACCACCAATCCACATACAGACCCCCTTTTCACGAAAGTCACCTGGAAAGCAGAAGGGTGGAGCGAAAACCACTTACCAACAGCCATACTTCTTAACCTCTCCGCTGCTTTCCTTGGGGTGCCAGTTGTAGTTGTGTTACAAGCTACAGAGTATTAGGATTACTGATCTCAAACAAAGAAGTTTTCTGCCTGAAACGAAATGGGCTATGAAAAGAAATTGCGACTTTATGCGACTACTAGAGTGGGTGAGCATAAAAAGTTCTATTCAAATTTAAATTCGAACTTTTTGTGTGTTTGGTTTTAGGTTCTTTCGAACAGAACCAACCCCATTAAAGTCTATAGAAAATGTTTGTTAATTTTTATACCCTTTCAGGGGAGGAGAAGCTGTTTAACTACCATCCATAACAGTAAACTGAATACGTGGGAAAAACTTATGAAAAAATTTGAATTTTAAGATGACAGAAAAAACTGAGAGGGCTAAAAAAACTTTGTTTCCCTTTTAATGGCTAACTAAAAGATGAGGACAGTTTAAAAGAGGGGGCGAAGGGGCTGCAGCGTAGCAGTGCTTGGGCCCTCAGCCCGAGGGGGCCCCAAAACCCCTTTGACACATGGGATTTGGAGACGGGTTTTACAACTGCTGAACCCCCAAACTGCAAAAATGAAAATTTTTTGGCCTAAGTATATTTGGCAAATCCAACCCTCTGTATAAAAAATCTATTTAAATGAGAGTTAAGCGTTTGTGAGCCTAAAATGTCACCAAATAACAGCTTCTGGGGGTGGGAAAATATAGCCAGCAAACCAAAAACCCCCCAATATTGCGCTGTGGAGAAAAATGCTATCTGCTAAGAGCATTGACAAAAGAGAGTGAGTAAAAAGGCAATACAGTGAAAATAAATAACAGGGGTCATGTAATTTTAGCCAATGAGGGGCCCTACACCTCACCCAATTTAAAGGGGTTTTTGGGACACTTCTCTGTGCTTTTGCGTTGGTTTGGGAGCGGGCGGGCCAAAAGTGCAGAAAATGGAATGCCCAAACCCTAAAAATTTCGAAATTTATCAAACACGAACAGTAAAATGTTCTTTTTCGTATTCTAAAAATGGGAGAAGTTTACTATCAAATGATCAACATACTGACTATAGATTAAATTAAAGGGTTTTGAAAAAGATCTGTTTTTGGGACTTTAATTGCACAGATTTTTCCCTTATAGAAACTTATTTTCCCTTTGAAAGGGGTTCCCAGCCTGCATTTAAAATACGGCAAATTTTGCAATTGAGGGCCAATTTGATTTTATGGAGGTAGAAGGAACTTGATTAGCCCTGAAGTCCCCCGGTTAAAAAAAATTAAAAACAGTTTAATTTATTTTTTTTTAAATTTAAAAGGGATGAACGGAGGATTTTGGTTTCCGCGGGGCCCAAAATGCAAGCGATGATGGCAAAGCCACGCCAGGAAACGGAATCTAAGTAGCCCCCGGTTTTCACCAGGGGGCCAGGGCCGCCAAAGCGGTTGGACTTGCTGGGGCTTGAGGCTAAAAAGGTCGTTACCCCTGGAGTGACTTGTTGGGGGGCCACCCGGGGTCCAGGTGGTAAAAAGAAACGTAACCCGGGGGAAAAACGTTAGTCGGGGACAGGCAGAAGGGTTTCCCAGGGCAGGGGGCCCAGGGGTTTTCGTAGCGAGACGGGCAGACTGCCCGGGCGGGGAGCAAACCCGGGCCAAGGGGAAAGGGAAAAAAGTGAGAAAGGGGAAAGGTCCCACGGGTAAATAAATAGGGAACTCCAATATTTCCTCTAACGCCCCCAAAAAACACACCAACGGGACTGGCGGGAAAAAAAGGCTCCTGGGGGGGGGATCCCCTTTAAAAAAAGGACCAGCGCCCAAACAATAACCAATTATGGGGACATTTGGCCCTTTAAATTTAGAAAAAGCCGGGCGCCGGGCCCCTTTTAAAGGGGGCGGCCCCCCGCGCACGACGGCCGGGGACAGGAAGGCGGGGGCGTTCCCCCGGAGCGGGGCCCCGGAAAGAGAGGCGCCCCGGGGGCGCAGGGGGGGGTGTGGTCGCGGGGCGGGCGGGAGCGCGGCCAGCCCCCCTGCGAGGCGAGGAGGGTGGTCGCGGGGGGCAGCGGACCCGCGCCCCCCTGTGACAAGGGAGTTGTCCCAGGAAAGACATTTGATTTATCCATAGAATAGTAAAAAAAAAAGGCCTTTTTTGCGGGGGGGCAACCCTGCTGGCCCCTTTCCCCGTTTCCCCCACCCTAAAAACATTCCCTCCATTTAAAGGAAACCTTTTGGCTGTTTTAAGACATTTAAAAGGGGGGGGATTAGGACTTAGGGATCCCTGGTTTAAGAAATTTCAGTGGTGGGTACAGACTCCGATTTGGCCCCAAAGGGGGAACGGGGAAAAAAAAACCCATGGGGCCCCTAAACCCTTCAGCCCTGAAGGGCTTTTATGGGGAAATCTGTTGCCTTTTTTTTACTTATTAAATAAAGACCCTAAATCCATATTTTTTTTTCTTAGTATTTTTTTTTTCTGGATTAAAAGATTTCCCCAATTTTCATTTGGGTCTGTATATGTTTTCTGTGGACGGCATTTTGTTTTGAACTGTTTTTAAAGCAGTCAGGGGAAGGATGCTTTAAACAGCACCCCAAAAGCACATAGGACCCCTTAAAGATGACTCAGTCCCCATTGACTTTTTAGGAGGGGTTTTCCCTGGGGAATGCTCGGTGCCCCTGGAAAAAAGGTCAGTGTACAGTGGGGGGGAAGCTGTGACTTTTCCTCCTATTGTGACTGGTGAATCTTGTGTTATCTTAAACACTTTGGGTGTCTCCTTTCAGTTTGACCCTGTTGTGTTTGGTAATGATCAGACTATGAAAATTTTCCCTTTTAAGAGCAGGAATTTGTCAGATTTTTTTAGGTTTTGGGGGCCCAAAAATTTAAAACAGGGCGGGGTTTTTAAAGAATTGTTAAAAAAAATTTCCTGAAAATGAAAAAGGGAAAAATTTAAAAAAAAAATAAAAAAAAATAAATTTATAAAAAAAATTGTGTTTAACATAAAAAAAATTTTATGCCACTTTCCCTTTAAAACTGCTTATACATGGGTTGGGTTTAGAGGCGGGAAAGGCAGAGAGAAAGGGGAAAGAGGAAAGAGCATAAGGGCATGTACATTTAGCTGTAGGTTGGGCCCCCAAGAATCAAACCTTGGGTGGGCCCCAGAAGGGGCCCTTTTCAAGTCTGGCCACGGGGGGGAAAGGGCCCACCCAGAATTCGGGACATTCATAAACTTACCCTTTTGGGAAAAGGTGATAAATGTCTTTTAGGGGTTTTAAACCCCTTTAAATTTGACCCCCCAAACTGTCTTTTGACGCTAGGCAGATTGTGTATGCTAATATATTACTAAGGTTTAAAAAAAAAAATTTTGAAACCATGGTTTTTCCTTTAAAATAAAAAAAAAAAACATAATAAAAGTGTAGAAAAAAAAAAAAAAGTAAATTTTAAACAAAATAAAAAAAAATTAAATTTAAAAAATTATTTTGCTTTACATTAAAACAAAAAAAACCTTTAACAAATTTAAGGTAGGAACAAACGGTTTTTAATCAAATAAAAAAATTATTTAAACAGGTTATTTAGTGGGGAAATTTGTAAATGGTCTGTAAAAATTTAATTTAAAAAAAAAAAAAATGCAGAAATAGTTTTGTAATGCCCCACATTTGAAAAAAAAAAAAAAAATTACCAGTTATTTTATGGAAAATTTAAAAACTACCCCCCCCAAAAATACAACTTCCCCTTACATAAAAAAAATTTCCCCATACAACTACTCGGGTAAAAAAATTAAAAAAAAAGTCCCAAAACCTTTTTAAAAACACGGGGAGGAAAAACAAACCCCAATTTTTTGTTTGGCTTTAAGGCGTTTTCGGGCCCCTGGTGTTTTAAAGGGTCAAGTTTGGGTTCCCCAATTTTTTTTTTTATTTTTAAAATAAAGGACCCTGACCCAAATATTTTTTTCCCTCTGTCGTTTTTTTTTCCCAAAAATTAAATAGTTTCTCTATTTAAATTTCATAAAAATTTTTTTGGTTGTGGGAAAAGACATTTTTTGTTTGCACGGGTTTAACAGCAAGGTCAGAGGGGGGTCCTTACACAGCGCTTCATGCCCCATGGGAAAATTTTTAAAAGACAAATTGTGTCCCCTAGCCCTTTATAGGGGGAGTTTTCCCCTGTAAAAGGAAAAGGGGCGAGGGGGAGCTGTGACTCTCTCTTGGGGACTGGTGGATCCTGTTTTTATTGTACCCCAATTGGGGTTTTCCTTTCATTTTGGGCCCTGTTTTTAAAACTGAAAATTGAGCACCACTGTTTGAAAAGCCCCTCTAAACAGAAACAGGGAAGTGTCAGACGATTATTAGGCTTGGGGGCCAATGTAAAAAATTTTGCAGGATTAGGAATTTTTAAAAAAAAATACTAAAAGGTGATTTTGGAAAATTGAAAAAAAAAAATTCCCAAAAAATTCCAAAAAAAATTTAAATTAAACAAAAAAATTTGTGATTTAAAAAAGAAGTCATTTTTTGAGGGGACACTTTCCCCTTTAAGGGCTTAAAAACTGCTATTTTTTTTAGGGCTTGTGTACACTAACTCGTTAAATTTTACAGCTTTTCCCTTTTTCTCCTCTTTTTGTTGTTCTTAGGAAAGGAAAATTCCTAATGTGCAAAAAACCTGATTTAAGTTTATTTTTTTACAAAATTTGATTTTTAAAAATCTAAAATGTATTGATTGTTTTAAATATTTATTGTGTGACAAAAAAAATTAAAAGGTTGGGAAAGGGTTTTCGGGGCAGGAACATTTTTTTTTCAAAATTTTTTTCTAGCTCTGTAGTGTAGCTTTTCTGCACAGAGTATTTTAAAATATCTAATGTTGTCACAAAGTATAGATATTATCCCTCTATATATCAACATAGATATTAACTCTCTAGATTTCAACATGGACAAAAAGATTTTATTCCACAAGCAGGGCCAAATATAAGTTAGTGAATGCCCCAACCCAATTCATAAGTCATAATGGGCGACATGTATGAACGGGCTTTTCGCCTGTTTTTTGGCGTAACCGGCGCCTCCCCGGCCCGAATCCCCCTGTCAGACGCAGGGATGCAGTGTTAGGCGCAACGTTCGCCACTTTCAGCTGCGCCCCTCATGACGGGGCGGGCAATGGGCGCGGTGTGGGCGCGGTGTAGGCGTTTCGGGGCGGGACACGGCGCATTCGAAAACTCCGAGGCATGTACGATCGCGAGTCGGCAAAGTGCGGCTCATTGCAGCGCTCGGCAGCTCCGTCAGTCAGACCTGGTTAATTCTGGTCTAAATGCTCCGGCGGAGGCAAAGTAAAGCAAGAACAAAACATGAGAGGAAGCATAGAAGATCGCAATCTCGGCGCTCAGCTCCGTGCAGCATGGAGTATGATTCCAAAAAATCGCCTTTATAAAGGCGTAAAACATTATCAGAAAAAGAGCTCAAACCATAAAAATAAAAAATACATAAATAAAATCACTTTCCAAAAATCTAGAATGGCGCAACATCAAGAATTAGGATATTGGAAATTGCCGGGAAATACAGTAATTCAAATTCTGAAAGCTATTCTCATTGGTCGGCATAAACCAGCCAATCAGAATAGGAGCGACAGTGAACCATTAAAACCTATGGAGAAGTTTGGACCAATCAAAATCAAAGGCGGGACAGTTCAAAATACAGTAAAAATGCAGAAAAGAGCTGATTGGTTGAGCTAGCGGGGGGCTTGGCTATCTCGGCCAATCAGAATAGGAGCGACAGGGACCCATTATATCCTATGGAGAAGTTTTGACCAATCAAAATCAAAGGCGGGACAGTTCAAAATACAGTAAAAATGCAGAAAAGAGCTGATTGGTTGAGCTAGCGGGGGCTTGGCTATCCCAGCCAATCAGAGCGCGAGCTACTTCTCCCATTGTAGTCTATGGAGAGATCGGCGCAATGCAATCTCGGCGCTCAGCGCCGTGCGGCATGGAGTATGAATAAAAAAATCATTTTTTTTAAGTGTAAAATATTATCTGATAAAGCGCTGAAACCTTCTCTAAAAATAAATCAGTTAAATCCCTAACAACGCGTTTGTCGCCAAGACCGGCGCTACATAGGGAATTGTAATATAGAGAATTGCCGGGAAATACAGTAATTCAAAATGTTTAAGCTCTTCTGATTGGTCGGCATAAACCAGCCAATCAGAACAGGAGCGACAGTGGCCCATTCTAAACCTATGGAGGCGTATTGACCAATCAGAATAGGAGCGACAGGGACCCATTCTTACCTATGGAGAAATCTTGACCAATCATATTCACAGGCGGGACCGTTCAAAATACAGTAAAAGGCAGAAAAGAGCTGATTGGTTGAGCTAGGGGGGGCTCGTCCAGCTTAGCCAATCAGAGCGGGGCTATTTTTCTTGAGTTTAGGGGAAAAGAAATGCAGAGCGAGCTCTGTTTGTGTTGGGGCTAATTTTAAAAGGCGGGGTTTTATTTGGACCAAGGGGGAGAGGAGCGACGCTCTTATGGTTTTCTAATCAATCGGGAATAAAACTGACATGCCAAAATCAAATGATAAGACACGAAGTGCCCGATGTGTATATAAAATGAATAAAAAAAGGGGTTACGAAAAAAAAAAAAATTAAATAAAAATCATGTTAATCTTTTTTTGTTACCCCCTTATTTGACCTTTTGGCTAACGAAAAAAAAAGAAATAAAATGAATTTATTAAAATTATTATTTTTTTATTTTTTACTGTGTTTTGAACTGCCCCGCTTTGAATATGATTGGTCAAGATTTCTCCTTTAAAAGGGGCCCTGTCGTCTATTTGGGGTTGGTTTGCTGACAATCAGAAGAGCTTAAAAAATTTAAAATTACTGTATTTCCCCGGCTTTTCTTATTTTGCAATTCCTAATGTAGCGCCTCTGGGCGACAAAGGGTTTGTTCGGGATTTTAAATTTTATTTATGTTTATAGAAGGTTTTAGCTCTTTTAAGAAAAAATTTTTATACTTAAAAAAAAATGATTTTTTTAATCATACTCCATGCCGCCGGCGTTGAGGGGGAGATTTCTTGCGCGATCTCTCATAGACTACATGGGAGAAGTAGTCAGCTCTGATTGGCGGGGATACCCAAACCCCCCGCTATTTAAACCCAAATCAGCCTTTCACATTTTTAAAGTTTTTTTAAAACTGTCCCGCTTTGATTTTGATTGGTCAAAACTTCCCCATAGGTTTAATGGGCCCCTTTTGCCCTTTCTGATTGGCCGAGATAGCCAAGCCCCTGCTAGTAAACCCAAATCTTTTCTGTATTTTTACGTTTTTGAACTGTCCCCCCTTTGATTTTGATTGGCCCCAAACTTCTCATAGGTTTTAAGATTCTGATTGGCTGGTTTCGCCGCCAATGAAAAATAGCTACAGAATTTGAATTACTGTTTTTCCCGCAATTTCAAATTCCAAAATTCCCGATATAGCGCCATTCTGGTTTTTTGAAGTGATTTTTATTTATGTATTTTTTTTAGTGGGTTTGAGCTCTTTTTCAGAGAATGTTTGAGCCTTTATAAAGGCGTTTTTTTTTGATTCATACTCCGCACGGACATTTTAATGATTTTTTGTTTTTTTCCCAGCCTGTCTCGAAGGAATACTTGAGGCGCGTCCCGCCTGCCCTAAGTCCCGCATGCGCCTAAGTCCCCACTGCACCCCCAAAAAATGGCGAGGGCAGGGAACTTTTCCCCCGCATGTATATCAACTCCCTGGGGTGACGAATCTTAGGCGCAGCGCCGCATGACCCATGTCCCCGCACTGCGCTTCCCCCCTGGTAGGCGCTGCGACTTTACATGATATGTATGAGAGCACTCCCTGGGGCAGCGAATCTTAGGTGAGCCCCCGTATGGCCTAAGTCCCGCACTGGCCTCACACACGACGAGGCACGGGGTTTAATAGTAGTATGAGAGCGCCCGGCGCCGACATAAATCGGGCGAAAAATTCGCCGGAAAATTTGGGGAAGGTGCCCCCCGAGGGGGGCGAGTTTAAACCCCTTCACCCTTTTTTCCCCCCTTTTCAAAAAAAAAAAATTTTCCAATTAAAAAAACAGAAAATTTTTTCCCCAACCCCCTTGGGTCTGCCCTTTTTTTTCCAAACAAACCACAGTTAATTATAACAAACCAAATTTTCAATCCCTTTTTTTTAATTTATTTTTTTCAATTTGTGTTTTGTGAAGCATATACATGTGAAAAAATTTTAAAAACAGATCACAATGTAAAAGAAGAACAAACAGTGCACAAAGTGCATACATTGTTAATTTTGTTACAGGTTAATAAAACGATCTAAAATTCCACGCATGGTATGAAAGCCAAAACCGGGGCGAAACCCGGGTCTCCGGACTACACTGCGCTGTACACCAAACTTTGCCGACCGGACACACAGCGCATGGCCCAAGTTTTCCCAGACCCCCTGAAAGAACTGGGGCGACTCAAGAACCCGCGACCAAAAGAATGCACTGCGCAGCTGTGAAAATTAGAATAATTTTTCATCAAAAGGGGGATGTAACCAGGCATGCATAGTACTTCAAATCCCGGGGAAAGAGACCCTGAAAATATAAGCACAAAAAATAAACCCCGGGAAGATAAGTCCAATCCCTTTAGACTAAACTCACATCATAAAAATACTTGGTCATACCCGGAGTTATTTTATACCCAAATTTTGTAAATACCCCCTCCCTAGGAAATGCACAGGCAGCAAATAAACACCAATCTCACATTCAAAAAGGGGGGGAAAAATGAATTAAAAAATTTTCCGGAACAATCGAAATGCCAAGGGTCCATACTAACAGTATGGGGGAGGGAATTTTTAAAAAAGACAGCGCATATACTCCCTGACCAATTTTTAAAGACCAGTCAAACAAATAAGAGGGCTAAACAATAATAAACCAGGGGGCTAGAAAGCATAAATAAGAAAAGGCAGGCATCCCGGGGACCCAAATAAAGCCAGTTTTAGTTCGGCATCCCTCCAGGGTGTTTAAATTTTTCAAAAAGTTATTTCAAAACTAAAAAAAAAGGGAAAAAAAACAAAATTATGAAAAAATATAAAAATCAAAATCAATATATAAAAATAAAAACGCACTGTTTTGCATAATATACTGAAAAAATATGCGCCGGTATTCCACATTTTTACATACAATGGGCAATAAAACCCAAACTTTTTAAAACAATTTGTGGAAAGATTTAAAATTTATATTTAAACCTTTGGGACAAAGAGACTCCCAACTATGGATCCACTCCCCAAATTTTTAGTTTCAAGAGCATCCCCCGGTCAACCCCGTTTATTGTAGGAACGATCTATCTCATAAGCGTAAATCCTTACCTTATGTTGGCAATCAAGAAAAAGTTTTGGGGAAAAGGGGAAAAAATTTTCTTGGTAATATTTTCGATTTATGTTTATTTTCACGTGCTACATTCTTGTGAGGTTTCACCACATACAAAAATCCAAGGACACACTAATTTTAGATAACAAACGGCTACAGAAAATCAAGAAAAAGATTTTTTTTTTATTTTTTCTTTTGGGTTTTAGGATGTATAAACCTATCACCCTTAAAAAGATTTCTACAACACGGCAATGAGAAGGGGAAAAAAACCTAATTTTTTTGGAAAAGTGTTCTTTGGACCCAATTTCGGTCCCTTATCACATTAGCTTTAACAAAATATCTTGAAATTTTTTTTTTGTCTAAAAGCCATTTCAGAAAAGAATGAAACTCAGGGTTTCCCCGGAAAAATTTTCCCTTTAAAAAGTGCCATCTTTTTAAAGATCTTCTTGATTTATTTTAAAAATTTGGGGGAAAAGTAGAACAAAAGTAATCCCGGAAATCCGCTGAAAACCGGATACTTTGGGGCTTAAAAAAGGGAAGATGGCCTTTTTTAATCTGTTCTTTGGGGGGAATAACCCTATAGGATATGCGCTTTTTGAATTTATGGGACATCTCATTACACAATTTTTTAAGGGTCACGAATCATCAAAATTCTCTTAATGTAAAAAAATTTACTGAAGGGAAGGATTCAATCTCGGGCGAGGATGAAAACTCCCAAAACCTAATAAATTGTTCTGTCGTCTCTTTAACAAAAAGACGTAGCTAGCTTGTCCCCTTTTCCAAACCCCTGTGTCCAAAAATTGAAAATTTGTTACCGAAGACACCATTGGAAATTTTATATCAGGTCCATAGTATTAAAAAAAATAAAAATTTATTCAGGGGTTGGGGAACCTCGCCAGAAACAAAGATATATCTATGTATCGCCACCCTGCCCAAAACGCCCCTGATGGTGGGACACATAGATGAGTTTTCTCCAACATGCCATAAAAAATATTGGATAGGTAGGACCACATCAGGCACTATGGATTTTTTTAATAAATTTTCATGAGGGCCATGTTCTTTTAAACAGAAATTTTCCTAGTGTCCCTTTTAGTCGTTAATTTGTTATTTATTTAAACAAAAAAGGGTTTGTACAGTTAGAAATTTCTGGATACTTCAGAAAGTCAAGTGAATTGATTGAGTTTTTGCTCAATCTGTTGGGTTTCATTTTGAGAGAGAATTATTTCTCTTTTCAGGATAAGTACTATGTACAAGTGAGAGGAGACAGCAATGGGCTCAAATGTGGCGCCTACCTATGCCAATATATTTATGTGACGTTGTACTGTATCAAATGTGGAGATACTGGCGCATATCTTTTTCAGTAGTAGTTATGCACAAACAGTGCGAGTATATTTGTATACTATTGATTTTGTTTTTATATTTTCTCATAATTTTGTCTTTTTCCCTTTTTTTTAGATTTGAATAACTTTTTGAAAAATTTGAACACAACTGGATGGATGCCGAACTACAACTGGCTTTATTTGGGTCTCCTGGACTGCCTGCCTTTTCTTATTTATGCTTTCTAGCCTCCTGGTTTATTATTGCTTTAGTCCTCTTATTTGTTTGACTGGCTCTGTAAAATATGGTCTAGGGAGTATATAGCGCTGTCATTTTTGAAATTACGCCCCCATACTGTTAGTATGGACCTTTGGCATGTTAAGTATGTTACGATTAAGGGCTGAAGATCTAGCCTGAAACGCGTAAACGTGTACTTGCATGTTTGGATGTTTTTAATCACGCAATTAAGAATTCTTCAATAAAGAGTGAACCACGTTTTCTACAAACTCAATCCTACGTCTGTGAGTGCTGGATTACCTTCGCTTCCAGTTTGCACAATAGAACATATCACATGGCTAGTAATGTTTGACAAGAGGTTTTCTAACTACAATGATTAGCTGTCAACATGTAGGGAAAGGTAAATGAAGACTTTTACAAAATACATTGCTCTTTTGATATTGCCTTGGTCAAGAGATAAGATTTTATCTGCTCTGAGTGCACACAAGTATCTCTAGGTTACGTCCATATCCCCCTTCCTAATTAGATAAAGAGCCATGTGTGACATCTCCATGGTCGGATGGAGCAGAGTCTTTGTCTCTAACAAAATTAGATTGTTTACCTTTGCACTTATGTCACTGCAACTCTCAGTTAGTTATAGAAGAGCTAAGGTATGCTAATTACTGCTGTAGAACCACCCACAGCTTACCAGACAGTGTGAATCTGAAGCTGCCTGTGACTCAGTGAAACAGCATGGTGAGAAAACCACTTTAAGTCTAACTGAGCATTTGTGGGACCACTTTGTTTTCGCTATAAATCCTCCCCATACCCCATCCAGCAGCTGTGGGATGCACTGCAGTCAGGATGGCTCCAAATACCTGTGACAACCAGGACCTTATTGAGTTACTTCCAGCTTGTCCGTGCTGCACGTGGCAGTTATTCTGGATATTAGCTGGTGGTCATAATAATGTGACTCGACTATGTGTAATATAACTATATACTGTATGTGTGAAGTATCTGGTGAGAGCTTGAGGTCACTCAGAGGGGATTGTCTCCTTTGTCCCTCTGTCTATAATCTATGTTTAATACAATGTTACCTGTGCAGATTGAAGCTAAATTGGCATAGTGGGTGTAGAGAAGCCAGAATACAACAACCCACTGTAGTCATTTGGACCATTCACAGCAATAATTACACAGGACATCTCTGACCATATATACAATTAAGTACTGTAGTATATAATTATACGCACAGCTGGCATACATTATATGTCTTATCTGCTAAGATCTATCCTGATTTACAGGAATAACCTTCTGCTGAATAGATAGTACAGTACATAAAGTAGATGAAAAATGAAGAGCAGGATTTGTTTCATGGGGGTAATCCCCCAATTCTATGAGCAAGGTAATAGCTGCCACCCTGGTTTGAATTCATGGACTGGCATTACACAGTGACATGCACCTTGGAAAAACCTTGACCACAAAGTAACAGCATGGAAGCTGTATGCACACCTGAACACCTGGGGTAACATGGAAAATATCAGCAATGCTTAGTATCTGTTTTGTAATCTGATGTCTGCTCCATGTGCCATGTAAAAGGAAGAGGTTGTTGAGGGCAAGTGGCCTGGTCCAAATCAATATGGAGACTGACCCATAATGAACGGCTCAGTGAGCCTTTGCGGAGATGGAATACTAAATGTGTCACAGAAAGGGAATATCTCTCCTTGGAGAGAGCACCATATAGGCGTGTGGAGATGCAAAATTGCCTTTTGCACTCCACAAAGCATCTGCCTATCACAAGGCATTATGGGAAAGGAGCTGAAAAGCTCAAGCGCCCTCTATTGGATATAACAAATCCTCAATTTGCTTTTGACCCACTGAGTCTTTAGAAAGCAAAAGGCATATTAGCCAAGCCAGCTCCCCTCATCTGCATATAGCCGTTTTGGAGTTTTGCCCCTCATCAGTGCAGACCAGAGGGATACTGTCTGGCTGGTTGGGTGGGAGGCGATGAGTGGCTCAGAAAGGGAACATTTCTCTTTGGGGAGAGCACCATATAGGCGTGTGGAGATTCAAAATTGCCCTTTGCACTCCACGAAGTATCTGCATATCACAAGGCATTATGGGAAAGATGCTGAGAAGCTCACGCTCCCTCTATTGGATGTAATAAATCTTCAATTTGCTTTTGACCCACTGAGTAAATATGTCACAGTGAAGCTCTTCAACAACCAGTGGCGATGACCTAATAAGAACTCTGCTTTACAGCCATATTATACTGACATTTATCAATCAAATATAGGGCAGTGCATGGCATCTAAGCCTTTCTATGTAAGGGTAAGGGAAACAGCTTATAAGGCTTAAGAAGAAAAAGGTCTGGAACATATAAAAACTGCAGCTATATAACAGCCACAAAACAATACAACCCAAGAGTGAACGTAATATGTACTCTGATAAAGTACAACAAATAGCAACACAATCTGAATTATACAAATGTCTCTAAGCAAGATGAATAAACAGAATATTTCACAGAATATATCATCCGATTTAGCTTTTTATGTGATACAGTAACATCTCCCAGGTTATTTAAAGATAAGCTGTCACATTGAGCAGGCTTTCTAATCTGCAGGCAACTTGAGAAGAGCAGGAGGAGCTGAGCAGATTGATATCTAATTTTGCTTGAAAGATTCACAAGAACTTGTCATTTATTCATTAAATGTATTGTTTATTCTAGGTTAAGGAGTCTAGTGGGCAGTCTTATCAATGATTGACAGCTATCTTTGAATGCATATTCATGCCAGAATTGCTATCAGTCACTGATAAGACCATATACTGGATTCCTGAACTTAGAATAATCAGTATGTTAAATGAATATATTATAACTACAAAACTGTATATTAGTTTACTCCCCTCCTGCTCTATAACATGCTGGCAGCAGATCAGATAGTATGATCACTGTGACTGGTTCCCTTTAAGACCTGCTATTTATTGGTTTCATTAGTGCTTAGTAAACGAACAATAAAATGTACAGCTTTTCTTTATCTCCCTCATCTCTGTTCGATAGGTACTCTCCTCAAATTTTTAACCAAAAAGTACCCACCATGCAAAAACCTTGACCGTAAGGATATAGGGTAGATCCTGCATGCACACCTAGACACCTAGTGTAACATGGAAGATATACAATGCTTGTAGATGATTCATTTCTGCATTGTAATCTGTTGTCTCCTCTGTGTGACCCACAAGCAGAAGGTGTTGAAGACAAGTGGTCCATATCAAAATGGAGACTGACAGACAATGAATGACTCATTAAAGGAGTTGTCTCACTACAGGCTTTCAGCCTACTTCAATGTGTCTGGCAGCAAAGGATTTTTTGAATTCAGGGGCGTGCTTCTTGTCTGCCTCTTCTCCTCACCCTTCCCCCCTCAGCGCACAGACAGCTCTCCTCCTCTGACTGCATTAACTTCTATACAGCAGGGGAAGGGCGAGGGGGTTTGCTGCCAGGGTTAACCCTGTGTGTGCCTGCCTAGATCTGCTGCGCACTGCTGGATCAGGCACACTGTCAGCTCCACAGAGTCAGGAGACAGCAGGGAGAGGGCTGATCTATGAGTGTGGAGAGGTCTGTGAAGCTGTGTATGCTAATAGCAGAGAAGGGGGGATGTAAAGGTTCCTATACCCCCTGCTTAGCATACAAATCTCCATGGACATCTCAAGCAACAACAAACAAACCCTGTCAAAACAGACACAGGGCAGCTGTGAAGTGTTACTATAATCACAATGTGTCACTAATACAGCAGAGCATGAACCGTTCCCATGCCCCCCTGATCTGTTCTATTAGTATAGTCAAAGCTCCACAGACACATCATGATTATAGTAACACTTCACAGCTATTACATCTTCTGATCACAGATCAGCCCCACCTCTGTTCTCCTCAATCTGTGTAGAGAGCAGGAGGGAGCAGGCACACACAGGGTTAATCCAGCTACACAGAAGCCAGAGCCCTCCCCCTCCCTTCCCTACAGAAGCATACTGTGCATGAGAGGCTCTGTGCTCTGACCTGTATTCAGAAGCTGATGAGTCACCAGGACTGACAGCCAGTGAGATAAAAATAAACAGGTCCACTGCTATAGTGATTTGAGAAGCTGAGGCACTCCTACTACCAGGGATAACTCAAAATCAGTAGGACATTTGTAATGAACATATATTGAAAAGCTGCTTGTTTTTTAAAGATCTTTTAATTAAAACCCAATCATTGTAGCGAGACAACCCCTTTAAGTCTTTGTATAGACAGAACACTGTATATGTCACAATGAAGTTCCTTAACAACCAGAGGTGCTGACCTAATAAAGAGCCCCATCTGCTGGACAGCCAATACAAGGGTTTAATTGGTCAGCCAAATATACAGTCATGCATGACTGCTAAGTCATCTCATGTAGGGGAGGGAGAAAGTGTGTGCACACATGGTTGGCCAAGGCTGGATGAGTATGGCAGAAGGGGCAGGGAGGCATATCTAAAAAGATTTGCATAGATATAGTGCCTACAGCAGAGCATTGTAGTGACTGGAGAGGAGTCAAGCCATGTTATATGTCAGTAATGGGTGGACATACAAGATTTGGCGCATATCTATGATAGGCCAGCATTGAAATAGAAGGCTGGATGAGTGGCTAACATATATGATAAAGGGTGATCAAGCTTGAAACGTGTAAGCGAATGTTCTCCATGTTGTCTCCGATCTACTTTTTTATTCATTTCTTACATTAAAGTAATGTTCTAAACTTTGGAAGTTGGCTCCCAAATTTGAAGTGGTTGACAACAGCACAACAACATTTCTGGCTTTTTGCTATTTGGTTTCCTGGCTGAGATTAAGTATAGTATCTGTTGTTATCTGTTTAAGTCCTGATACTTAATTAGCCCCTTAGGGCGACATGTATGATTGGGCTTTCCGCCTGTTTTTTGGAGTAAAGTGCGCCTCCCGGCCCGAATCCCCCTGTCGGACGCAGGGATGCAGTGTTAGGCGCAGCGTTCGCCACTTTCAGCTGTGCCCCGCATGAAGGGGCGGGCAAGGGGGCGCGGTATGGGCGCGTTGTAGGCGTTCCGGGGCGGGACGCGGCGCTCTCGAAAACTCCGGGGCATGTACGATGGCGGCTCGCCAAAGCACGGCGCAATGCAGCGCTCGTCAGCTCCGACAGTCACACCTAGTTTATTTTGGTCTAAATGCTCCGGCGGCGGCGAAGTGAAGCAAGAACGTAACATGCGAGGAAGCATACAGAAGATCGCAAGAGAAATCTCGGCGCTCCGCTCCGTGCAGCATGGAGTATGATTAAAAAAAATCGCCTTTATAAAGGCGGAAAACATTATCAGAAAATGAGCTCAAACCTCAAAAATAAAAAATATAAAAAAAAATCACTTTCCCAAAATCTATAATGGCGCTATATCAAGAATTAGAATATTGGAAATTGCCGGGAAATACAGTAATTCAAATTCTGAAAGCTATTCTCATTGGTCGGCAGAAACCGGCCACAATCAGAAAAATAGGAGCGCAGATTCAGGGGGACCATTAAAACCTATGGAGAGGGGGGTAATTGACCACCATCAAAAATTCCATCAAACAAGGGGGACAGTTCAAAATACAGTAAAAAATGCTGAAAAGAGCTGATTGGCTGAGCTAGCGGGGGCTTGGCTATCCCAGCCAATCAGAGCGCGAGCTACTTCTCCCATTGTAGTCTATGGAGAGATGGGCGCAATGCAATCTCGGCTCTCAGCGCCGTGCGGCATGGAGTATGAATAAAAAAAACATTTTTATTAGTTGTAAAATATCCTCTGAAAAAGAGCTCAAACATTCTATAAACATAAATCAATTCAATCCCGAACAACGCGTTTGTCGCCGAGACCGGCGCTACATCGGGAATTGCAATAGAGAGAATTGCCGGGAAATACAGTAATTCAAATTCTGTAAGCTATTCTCATTGGTCGGCATAAACCAGCCAATCAGAATAGGAGCGACAAAAACCCATTATAAGCTATGGAGGAGAATTGACCAATCAGAATAGGAGCGAAAAAGACCTTTATAAGCTTGTAGAAGAATTGCCCAATTAAATAGGATCGACAAAGCCCCCATTTTATACCCCTTGGAGAAGTTTGGACAATCAAAATAAAAAGGGGGGGACATTTAAAAATTACAGTAAAAATGCAGAAAAAAAGAGTGTTGGCTGAGTTTGGGTGGCTTGCTATTCCCCCAATCAGAGCGCGAGCTATTTTCCCCCATTGTAGTTAGGAGAGTTGGGCAAAATGCAATCTCGGTGTTCAGGCCGTGCGGCATGGAGTATGAATTAAAAAAAAATTTTTTTTTAAGTGTAAATCTTTCAGATAAAGCGCTAAAAGCCCTTCTCTAAAATAAATCATTTAAAAAAACCCCCAAACAACGAGTTTGTCGCCGAGACCGGCGCTACATAAGTAATAGCAATAGAGGACTCCCAGGGAAAATACAGTTTTTTAAAATTTTTTTTAAGCTCTTCTGTTTGGTCGGCAAAACCACCCAATCAGTAGGAGCGCAGGGGCCCCAATATATCTATGGGGAGTATTGCCCAATCAGAATAGGACGGCGGGCCCCCATTATATCCAGGAGAAATATTGACCTTTTCTTTCAAAGGCGGGACAGTTAAAATACAGTAAAAAGGAGAAAAGAGCTGTTTTGGTTGAAGGGCGGGGGCTGCCCGCTTACCCAAAACAGAGGCCGATTTTACTGTTTTCATAGATTTTCTATGGGAAAAAAAAAATCAGAGCGAGCTCTTTTTGTGATTGGCTAAGTTAAAAGGCGCGGTTATTTGGCCAATGGGGAAGCGAGCGACGTCCTATGGGTTTTCTAAGAATCTGAAAAAAAAACTGTACATGCCAAATCAAATGAAAAGCTCAGGAGTTGCCCCCGAGTGTATATAAAACAAATGATAATAGGGGAGGTAACGAAAAAAAAAAATTTTTTAAAAATCAATTAAAATCATGTTTTTTTCTTTTTTTTTCGTTACCCCAAGGATAAATAGTAGGGGTTTGCAACGAAAAAAAAAGAAAAAAAACAGATTTTTTTGTTTTAAAATATTTTTTGTTCGTTACGCCCATATTATTTTTTTTTATAACATCGGGAAAAATTCGGCAGTATTATCATTTGATTTCGGCCATTAATTTTTTTATTTCAGTTTGCATTAGAAAAACCCATAAGAGCGTCGCTCGCTCCCCTTTTAAAAAAACCCCCCCTTTTAAATAGCCAATCACAAAAAAGAGCTCGTTGCATTTTTTTTTCCCGAACTCTATGAGAAAGTAGCCTGCTTGATTGGCTAAACTGAAGGCCCCCGCCCTTAAAACAATCTTTTTTTTTTTTTTTTACTGTTTTTGAATTTTCCCCTTTTAATATGATTTTTTCTTTTCTCCTATTTTAATGGGGTTTTTTCCCCATTTTTTTGCAATTTTCTCCCTAGGTTTGGGTTGCCCATTTTGGTTTTCTTTTTTTTTCCCAATTTTAGAACTTTAAACAATTTTTTAACGTTTTCCCCCCAAAAATTTTTTTTAAAAATTTTTTTTGGCGGTCTTTCCCCAAGGGTTTTTTTATTTTATTTTAAAGGTTTCCCCGGCTTTTTTTCGAAATGTTTTTCCTTTTAAAAAAATTTTTTTAAATCCTTTTCCCCCGGGGGAACGCCCCGGAGCATTGGGGGGATTTTTTATAAATAAAAAGGAAAATTGTCCCGCTTGATTTGGGGGGTGGGTCCCCCACTCCTGTTTTTTTGGGGGTTTTTTTTTTGATTTTGAAAAGTTCCCCCCCTTTTTTTTGATTTTTTAAAAATTCTCCTAATTAAAAAGGGTTTTTTTTTCCTCTATTAATTTGGTTTTTCCTCTTTTTGAAAGGGTCCCTTTGCCCATTTTGAGGAAAAATTTTTTTTTTAAAAATTTAATTTTGGGGCTTTTCTTTCCCTTTTGATCGGTTCTCCGGGAAAAGGAGTTAAATTTTTAAAATTTTTATTTTGGAAATTTTTTTAAATTTTGTTTAAAACCTTAAAAAATTTTTTTGCGGGGGTTTTTTTTTTTGGATTTTTTTTTTGTTGTTTTCCCTTTAAAAAAGATTTTTTTTTTTCCCCCTTTCCCCGGGGGGGGCGGGGATTTTGCGCCCCTTTTTGGGAAAATTTTGGGGGTGTGGTTGTTTGGGTGGGGGGGGGGGTGTTCCCCCAGTTGGGTTTTTTTTTTTCGGTGGTTTGTTTTTGTGGCCTTTTGGGTTTGGGTTTTGTTTTTTCTGTTGGGGAATAAATTTTGGTTAAAATGGGTGTGGGGTTTTTTTTGGGAATATTTTGGGGTTTGGGGGTGTGTTTTTTTGTTGGGGGGTTTTTGGGGTGGGGTTGTTTTTTTGTTTTGTTTTGGCTTTTTTTGAATTTTTTTTTTTTGGGGGTTTTGGGGAAAGAGGGGTTTTTTGGGGTTTTTTTGTAGTTTAGGGGGTTATTTTAAGGTTTTTTTAAATTTAAAAGGGGTTTTTTTTTTTTTTAAAGGGGGGGTGGGGTTGGATTGGGATTTCCGTTGGGAAAAGGGGCTGGTTGGGTTGGGTTGAAGGTGTAAAAATTTGTTTTTTGGGTTTTTAGATTTTTTAATTCCCCCCTTTGTTTTGTTGGTCCCAAAAATTTTGGGGTTTTTGGGGTTTCCCCGGTTTTTTTGGGGGGGGTTTTTAAAAGGTGCTAAATATTTTTTTTAATTTTTTTTTTTTAAAAAAAAAGGGAATTTTTTTTTTTTTTAAATTTTTTTTTAAAAAAATTTTTTTTTTTTTAAAAATTTTTTTTTTTAAAAAAATTATTTAGAATTTAATTTTTTTATATTTTAATTTTAATTTTTAATTTTAATTTTTAATTTGGGGAAAATTTTTTTAAATTTTTATTTTTAATGTATGTTTATAAAAGGTTTCAGTCTTTTACGGGAAAATTTTTTTACATTAAAAAAAAGATTTTTTTTTTATACTCCATCCCGCAGGGCGCTGAAAACCCGGATTCATTGCGCGATCTCTCATAGACTCAATGGGCGAAGTGCTCGCGCTCTGTTTTTTGGAAAGCCAAGCCCCGCTGCTCAACCAATCAGCTCTTTTCTGCTTTTTACGTATTTTAAACTATCCCGCCTTTGTTTTGATTGGTCCAAATTTTTCCATAGGTAAAATGGGCCCCTGTCGTCCTTTCTGTTTGGCCCGAGATAGCCAAGCCCCCGCTAGTCAGCCAATCAGCTCTTTTCTGCATTTTTACTGTATTTTAAAAATGTCCCGCTTTGTTTGTTTGGTCAATAGTTCTCGTAGGTTTTAATGATTCACTGTCGCTCCTATTCTGTTTGGCGGTTTTTCCGACAAGGAATGCTTTCAGAATTTGAATTACTGTTTTTCCCGTCAAATTTCCCAATATCCTAATTCTTGAATGAGGAGTTGGAAAAGTGATTTTTTTTTATGTTTTTTTTTTTAGGTTTAGCTCTTTTCTGAAAGTTTTCCGCCTTTAAAGGCGTTTTTTGATTTATACTCGCCCCCGAAGTGGAATGATTTCTGCTGTTTTTTCCACCCGTCTCCATGGGAAAACGTTTTCGGCGCAGCCCGCACACCCCTAAGTCCCGCACTGCACCCCAACACTGGGGGGCGGGGAATTTTTCCCCGTATGTTGAGTGCACCTCCTCGGGCGGCAAAAATCTTTGGGCGGCCGCTCGCTTTCGCCCCCCACGCGCGCCCACAAAATGGCGAGGCGCAGCGGATTTTCCCCGCTTGTATGAGCACTACCCCCGGGGGGCGAATCTCGGCGCAGCCCCGCACTGCCCCAAAGCCCCGCATGCGCCTAACAACTGGCGAGGCGGACTTTAAATTTTTTTGTATGAGCGGCCCAGCCCCACATAAATCGGGCGAGATTTCGACAGAAAAACCGGCGGAAAAGGTGCCCCCCAAGTGGCAGCTTCATACATGGCCCTTTTTTCTAACCCCATTTTTGTTTTTTCGTTTAAGTTTTTTTTCTCCAGGCATTCAAAGAGCCAGAATTATTGACTTGTTATATTTTCTTGTCAACATATCAAGGCTTGTTTTTCTGTGGGACAAGTTATATTTTTAATGGTGCAGTGCAGGCTATTTTTGTGCTACAATGAAATGGAACACTAGCGCCCTAGTGTAAACAGTGTAAACTGTTTAGGCTCCAGGAGAGATACACATTTATATGGAATTGCTCACCTGGGCAGGTTGTACATCGAATGGTACAACACATACAAAACGCATCAATACCACATCACAATAACAGCAGCTTGTCTTCACATCCACGAAGCGACTCCCGCACTCAAAGTGGCTGCGGCTCCAAATTTTTTATCAAACAACAAATACTTGTTGCACAAAAAGAAAACCAGCGCTATTGTGAAAAAGATCAAATATGCCGGAAAAAAAAAAACTAGATACTGGGTATTTACCACTAAAAAGTGTCAGCTTTAATCGGCATAACAACTTTTAAACCCGCAGGAGTGTGTACGCCATGGTGGGTGATAATAGAGTCTATTCGGACACACTTTTGCCATAGGCAACCTTAAACTCTAAGCCTACTTACCTAATATACAAACAAAAACTTATACGTAAAGATACTGAAAAACTATAAACTTCACTCCTAAACTAATTTTAAAAACCGCAACCACTGATTCACTAAATAAATGCCTAAGGGCATGTCCCTACTGCACGGGTTTTCGGACGGTTTTTCAGACGGTTTGCAGTTGCAGAGAAAAGCCATCTCCCCCGCGGCCGTGTGCACGGCACATAAACCGGACAAATACCAGTCGGATAAACCGACCGGTATTTGTCCTTTTCCATGTGAACGCACCCTAAGAATGTCGCTGAATTAATAAGCGCCTTCCCTATATAGATATCAATCCTACTCGATAGCATCAAAATCCAGCTAGTACAACAACACACCGCAGGTGCTTCAACAACTCTCACAAGAAAAAGTCCTACAAAAAATAGTGAATTGCTATCTCTTAAATAAAACTAACTAGGGCAAATAAATCAAAAGAAATATTTAACTAACTTAGGCCAATGAGTCAAAAGTATTCAGAAAAAAATCCATTCAGCTTAATCCAAGTCCAGGCTGTTTCGACATCTCTCATAGGGATAGTTTCTCACTCAATAATAGTGAATTGCTGTCTCTTAGATAAAGCTAACTCAGGCAAATAAATCAAAATTGTTTGACTAACTCGATCCAATGAGTCAAAAATATTCAAAAGAATCCATTCAACTTTATCTATGCCCTAAGTAGTCTCTAGGAATGTTTGTTGCTATCTCAAAGGGAAACTGACTTTGGGCATTACTCTAAATAATCTATTCAATTGTTGTGCCGAGATTCAAAGCAAGTGTAGCACTCCTCTGCAGCGGGTGCTACTGAATGAATGTGGTTGCTATAAATCAAAATAGAGATCCTAGCCTCTCCTTAACATGTTTCGCCAACAGAGTGGCTTCATCAGGAGATAGAGGTTTGGTCATGTATGGTTCAAATCACCTACTATTTATCCTATGGCAGATGAGTAGGTTTGGAGTTTAAGGCTATGTTCACACGGTTTAAATTGGGACGTATTTCACCCCGTATTTCGCGGCATATTGCACTCAATATGGGCGAGATACGTCCCAGTCATTATGGTAATCCACAGTTCTCATAGAGAACTATGGATTACGCCTCCTCTCCCCGTTCGCGCAATACGCCGCGGGGGGAGATAAGTGACATGTCAATTACTAGCGGTGAACACGCGCCGCTAGTAATGAATGTCTATGGGGCCGGCGGGCTACAACCTACCCCTCCACCCCGCCCCGCGGGAGTCGGCACGAGCTCCCGCAATTATGCTGTGTGAACATACCCTAAGTGTGTTAGAATAGAATCTATTATCACCCACCAAGACATGCACACTCCTGTGGGATGCAGAGCTGCAATCTCCCGAAAATTCCTGCTGGGTCAGATCTGCAAATAGCTTATTCTCACAATTTTCATGATGAAAAATATGTAATATTAGGTAAACATGTTATGTGTCTAAAATAACTTCTTAACATCACAAAAACACAGTTAAAGCCCCATTC
The DNA here is from genome assembly GCA_025379985.1 of Phyllomedusa bahiana. NCBI lineage: Eukaryota > Metazoa > Chordata > Amphibia > Anura > Hylidae > Phyllomedusa > Phyllomedusa bahiana. Next base: position 50,304 of record JAODAL010014618.1, on the reverse strand, counting down.
ACATCATCCAGGGATCCATTGCGATACCATGAAAAACAGTATTCTGCCATGTATTAGAGTGTAACCATCAGAAACTACAGGGCACACATTATCTCTTTTGTACTATGTTTGCTCTATTTCCAATTCATTTATGCATAAAGGGGTTTTCTCACTATGCACCCACAGACAGCTTTAAACTCAAAGCAGTGATTGCTTTGCTGTTCTTATCTATTCCTTTTACAGTGACATGACTGCAGAAGATTGATATATTGTAGAACACGAGACTAAAGAGCTCTAAAGGGTGAAAGTTTGTTATTTAGTTAGGTAAGTGTTTTGCCAACTATCTTAGAGGGGCCAGGTACGGTTTTAAAGAAGGCAACACCAAAGGCTTTATAAACTTTATTATATGAAGAACTAAGTGATTACATAAGACTATAGGAAGATAGTGTGATATTGTGTATGCTTTTGAATAATATAGATTACAGAAGCAAATCATGTATTTACATCATATAATTAACAAAGGTAAAGCACAAACACCCATCTCCTGCCCCAGGGCTTCTGAACCTGACTATGGAGGGTCCACCGGATGAATGCGATAAGGCAAAGCACTCACACTTGTCACTAGTGAGTACAATACAATAAAACACTGCAACCTGTCTCCCACCACAGAATCCTTCAGTGCCTTATGGCAGGTCCATGAGCTAATACAATACTGCATTATTTACAGTGCGCACTGTAAAGCACCTGAATTTATCTCCTGCCCCAAGGACCAGTTAGCATCACTATAGCACGTCTATAAACTCAGTACAGTACAAGAGTTAACTTACTTTAAAGCACCTGAAGCTATTCTCCTGCCCCAAGGATCAGTGAGCTTCACTATAGCACGTCTATAAACTCAGTACAGTACAAGAGTTTACTTACTTTAAAGCACCTGAATCTATTCTCCTGCCCCAAGGACCAGTTAGCATCACTATAGCAGGTCTATAAATCCAGCACAATACAAGGGTTAACATACTCACACTGCGCACTTCACCAGGGTTTCAAGTCTGTCTTAATCTCCGTCCGCTGGAGAAGCCGACAGCGGTGAGAACAAAGAGATCCCCTGGGATCTAAACGGGCATCCCCGGTCCAAGATGGCTTCTGCTCTCACAACTGTGTGCTCCAGCTTATATCTCATTTGAAAACAAACACCTATGTAACCAAATGTTACACGGACTCTAATAGGTTACATTTGTCCAATATAACATCTCTCTCTTGAATGGCCAGTTCTTAAGAGGTCACCTTACACCGGACAACCCATCATTGGATGAGAAACATGTCAGAAAACTCCTGGCAACATGGATACCGAAACTGTGAAATAATAAGAAAACTATGCGATAATAAGACCAGGTGATGAAGACTCCTGGTGGGAACAACTATTCGATAAGAATACATAAACAGATATTATTTTTACTAACTCTTGCAGTCACTAAGAAAATTACTTTATTTTATGAGTTAAACCAAGCTGTCTTAAAGGGATCCAAACAATATGGATTCTTGATGGCCAAATAACCTATTAGCATTACATTCCACCCTTGGTCATCCAGAATCCATATTTCACCTATATGTATTTCCATATCCCCAGTGAGTAGAAGTAGTATATGAACAAAACATTGCCAGAATTGAGGGGATACATTGTATGCAACAGCAGAAGGCGATACACGCACAGATTATAGCAAAAATTACTCCTAATATATAGCGTAAATAACCAAGATCAGGTAACCAAGAAAATAACCAATCCCACCATTTACCATTAACTGTTCTATCTGAGACTGCAGATCCCGGCTGTGATCTGACAAGTTAAAACATACATGCAATTATAACAAATAATCTATAGCTGCTCTATTTTGTAAAAAAAAGCTGTGCGGTAACTTTATATATCTAATAATGTATCTTCTCAGGCCCTACTGGTAGTATTTACTGATCTAGTACAGACAGATGATCCCTACAGTCCTAGCAACATACGCAGCTACTGCAGGGGGATCCTACAAGCATAAGGGATAACCCTAGATTTTATGACTGTCAATATGGACTCTGGATGTTCAATTAATATCTTGGCACTACAGTAAGCAAACTCCGTTGATAGCAATAAGGCTCTGCAGGGTATGACTTACCATGGTTGAAGTGACTGATGGCAGCTTAGTTAAATCAAATAAGAGACAGAAAAGTGAGAGGTGGGGAGAGATGGTCAGTAACCAGAGAAACACGTGTGCTCTAAGGCTATGTCTACACTGCATAGCTTTACGATCGTATTTAGGATTTTAAAAGCGCCGAAAATACGATCGTTCCTGTGGCCCCATAGACTAGAATAGAAAAAACGAACTGTAGTCTCCACAGCTCGTCTTTTCTACGATCGTCTTGTGGTGCCAGCGTATTATACATGTTGCATTATACGCCGCTGCTTTTAGTTTTCTTGGCATCTTCCCATACAGTACAATTGTATGGGCGACATAAAAAAATGGAAAACAACCTCAGTTTTTGTCACGTTCTGTGCAAAAAAACGCAGTCATTTCTAGTTTTTTTTACGTTGCCCATACAATTATATTGTATCAGGAAAAAAAATCCGCTTTCGGACGCTTTTTGTCCCATGCAGTGTAGCCATAGACTAAGAGGAGATAAAAGCTTTACAGTATATCCTGACCAAAGCAAAATCAAAATGATAAAGTATTTGGTAATAGTCTTCATTTACCTTTCCCTACCTATTGAAAGCCAATTATTGTATCAGACACAAAAGCATGGTCTTCTACACTTTTGTGTCCAGCACATAAAGCTTATAACTTTTTTTAGTGCTCATTTAGTCAAAGTGAACCATGCCTTGATGCACAGAACTTATAGACAAATATGTTGTAGAGATGTAAAAAGCTAAAAAGTGCTACAAAGTAATATGACAGGCCTAGGTATACATCAATCCATGGTTGATCAAATTGTGTGCAAATGGAAAAAAGTGTGAACTGTTGCTCCAAGACCACATTGAATAGTTCTAAAAGAAGTTAAAAAGCATTGAAGGATAACAGTAAAAGACATACAAAAGACTCTACAAGCTGTTCATCTTCTGTTCATCTGTGTACTATTAAAAAAAAACACTAGGCAAGAATGGAGTCCAATGAAGGCATCTGTGAAAGAAGCAGCTGCTGTCCAAAACAAGTTTGCCCAAGATTACCTGGATGTTCCACAATGCTTCTTGGGAAATATTCTATGAACAAAGTGGAACTTTTTATCACAAACACAAAAACAGGTTATTCCTACAGCGCAGTAGTAGGAGTCCTGCCATTATTCTGCAAGAATGGCCCTCAAAGGGGGATCTGCGAAACTACAGTTGGTCTAGCACAATAGTATCCCTCACACTGGTTTTTTCTCAGCAAAATTGAAAAAAAAGTTATTTGTCTCAAAAGATTGCAATGTAAAGTTAATTTTACAAAAAATTGTCAGAATCCAATTGCATCACATGGTAAGCTCCATAGAAACTAAACCCAAAAATTAATATGCCACATAGATTAATTTTGTTTCCCAGTACAATAAATGATACATTAAATGATACCATAGCAAAATATAATTCGTCGAGCAAAGAAAGTCCTTATATGGCTATATCAATGGGAAAATAAATACATTTTCGAAGGTGGGGACAAAAAAAAATAGTGTTCTCTCCAAAAAGTGCTGTTGGGAATAGTTCAAATTCAAGAGTACACTTACTTGTTAGTGTATTTCATGCTTAAAAAAAGAGACACAAACAGCTCAACTTCTTGTGTTTATGGTTAGCTAAATGAGATAATAAACCAGTGCAAAGATTCAGTTAATTTAGGTATGTTCACACGATGTATTGCGTGTCGCAATACATCGTGTGTTTTGTGGTGCGGGGGGGGGGGGGCGGTAACCCGCCGGCCCTATTGACAGGCTTTATCTCCCTCGTGCGTATTACGAGCGTATGATACGAGTGGGGAGAGGAGGCGTTATCCATAGTTCTCTATGAAAGCTATGGATTACCGTAATTTCGGCGCGCATCTCGCCCGTATTAGAGCGCAAATACGCGGCGAAATACGCGGTGAAATTACCCCATGTGAACATACCCTTAGTGTAGTTCGTGCTTAAAAAGAGACACAAACAGCTCAATTTCTTGTGTTTATGGTTAGCTAAAAGAGATGATAAACCAGTGCATAAATTCAGTTAATTCCAAAGGTTCACTAACTTTTTTATGGTTACATTATTATTTGGGTTATATTAGGTTAAGAAAATGTAGTGTATCTTTCTATCCCTCTTTAGTTGAAAAAACTGTTCTATTAATACAATATCATTGCTTCACCATGCTGACGCCATCCACACTAACTTTAAGTCTATATTTATAGACCTATACACTGATCAGCCATAACATTAAAACTGGTGAAATGAACATCATTAATAACCTTATTACAATGATTCCTGTCAAGGGCTGGGATATAATTGTCAGCAAGTGAATAGTCAATTCTTAAAGCTGAGTGTGCGTCACATGGGTAGAGGAGTCACCCGTATGAAATATGAATAGAAGCCAGAGGAGGCAATGTGATGCATTCATTTGGATACTACCTAGATATATACCACCTACCTGAGCATTGAGGTTTGGGAAACATGACAAAAAGTTTAAGGTGTTGACATTGCCTCCAAGTACTAGATATTAGTTAGATCCATGAAGACCCCTTTTCACCAAACACAGAACATAAAGCATCTACTACTGCTAATGTTTTGGTGCCACATACCACTCAACAACTTTACGGGTCTTGTGGAGTCTTGAAGGGTCAAAGCTGTTTTAGCAGCATGTGTGTAACCTACACAATGTTAGGTAGGTGGTTTTAATATTATGTAATATTATGATTAATCAGGATAGATAGATAGATAGATAGATAGATAGATAGATAGATAGAAATAGATAGATAGATAGATAGATAGATAGATAAAGGCATAGATAGATAGATAGATAGATAGATAGATAGATAGATAGATAGATAGATAGATAGATAGATAGATAGAGGCACAAGGAGCCGCAATTGATGGCCGATACATGACCTTAGGTTACTGACACTTGGTAAGGTTAGGTTACTGACACTTGGTAATTTTTAGCATAGCACACCAAACAGCTAATCCGGGCTGGCTTACTGGAGTGGTCGACGTGTTGGGTGAAGGCCACTCCCATATCCCAGGTGAAGCTAGTGCTAGGCCCTTAAAAGGCTGGGTCTGCAATCTGGATGAGACTGCCATATGGTTTGTGTAGTTTATACAGTATCAAGACTGTGATCTTCCACATCTTGGCTGGTGACACCACAAAACACAGAAAGACAGTGTCTGTTTCATTCCCCGCTGGCTGTATAACTTGTTTATTTTCCGATTAAGCCCAATTTGTTTTCTGTGTCAAATAAAGCACCACTGTTATTCTGCGTAAACAGAAGTCAAAGACTGTCTAGTTACTGAGGCTACCACTGGGCTCATCCCCACAACACACACATATCTACACAAATGTATATGTGAAATTGCTATTCCCCTGATATGCTGAGTGAATATATATATAGCAGAACTTCATGAACATCATGTAGCACCACGGAATCCCTTCCTTCTGACCTGACCAACCCTTATTCTTTCATTCCCAGTTATGTGTCTGCATTGACCACTACTCCCATCCTGCCATCATTCCCATTACTCTATCTGTAATTTGGTGTGTATGCTTTTGGTATGTGTCTGCATTGACTACTACTCCCATCCTGCCATCATTCCCGTTACCTTGTCTGTACTTTGATGTATAACCTTTTGGTGTGTGACTGCATTGACTACTACTCCCATCCAGCCATCATTCCCATTACCTTGTCTGTACTTTGATGTATAACCTTTTGGTATGTGTCTGCATTGACTACTACTCCCATTCTGCCATCCTTGCCATTGCTCTGTCTGTACTTTGATATGTAAGCTTTTGGTATGCTTATGAATTATCACAATGCCATCTCTCCTACCCCCATTCCCTGCTGTGTGTATTAAGTAAACACCATAGTATATCTTGTAATCTTCTTTCCTCTACTCCCCCCATTTGGTTAATTAGCTGACTTGACTCCCATTTCTTGTTTTTACCTGATAGTCTGAGAAGGGTCTTTAATTCAGTATAAATTTCCCTGCACTGGTCACCTGTGACCGAGATCAACTATGGCCTTTCAAAGTATGGCCGCTTCCTAAGCATGAGGATGAATTAAAACTTGAATTTAACCAAGATTAAACAAAGTTTGCAAAAGGTAACTGCTACTTAGACTTTCCTCTTTCACTAACAGCTCTTTAACTCACCCACCCACTCACACTCGCCGAAGATGTGTTTCCTGGCCTCTATAATTTCAACCTCCATTCCTCCAATGAGCTCTTTATCTTTCCATGTATTCTACCCTCTTATCTACTGCCACCAACCTTTTCTTCACTATCAATGCCCTCCTCACTAAACCAAGCCAATCAAATTACAGTCTATCCTACTCCCACCTGCTAACCCTATATCTGCTCTTCCTGGCTGCTGGAGACATATCCCCTAAACCTGGGCCCCCTCAACACATTCCTACTATTGTTTATCCCTTCCCTAACTGATTCACCACTACAAACTTCTTTAACCACTCAAACTTAAAAACCTATTCCATTCACCCCTGCTCCCCCTATTCCTCTCCCTGGAGCTCTCTGGAATGCACGGTATGTATGCAACAAACTCTCCTACACGTACAATATCTTTATATTATATCTTGGTCTGACAGAAAACTGACTTACACCCTCTGACACCCTCCCCCGCTGCGCTTTCCTTTGGCGGCCTCAAATTTACCTATGCTCAACACCCTGATAACAAGCATGGCAGAGATGTCAGTCTTCTCTTGCCAGATACCTGTTCCTTTTCCCCCAATCCCTCTCTACCTTCCCTCACACTCCCCTCCTTGGAGGTGCACTCTGTCTGTATCTACTCCCCCTCTAACCTCCAGTTGGCCATCATCTACCATCTTACAGGCCCTGCAACCACCTTCCTTAACCACTTGGCTTTCTGGCTTCTCCAATTTCTTTCCACTGCCTTGCCTACTGTCATCAGGAGAGACTTCAGGATCCCTACCGACACATCCCACTGAGCTGCCAACAAACTCCTTTCCCTCTCCTCTTCCTTTGGCCTCTCATAGTGGACCTCTGGAGCCACTCACAAAAATGGACACACACTGGAACCTATCTCCAGCCGCCTCTGCCCCTTATCTAACTTCTCAAACTTTCCTATCCCTTTATCTGACCACAATCTGCTTACCTTCACCATTAATAGGTGCCCTCTCCATTCAAAAGGAAAGCAGTCCAGTGAGGTAAAGGAATAGTTACTTTATTATCTCAAAATCCAATACAGATACTGTAATAAAACAAACTGATAACACGCTTACGCGTTTCAGACAGATAGTCCTCCACAGCTAATGGCATTTTAAGAAACACATAATTAAAACAAAATCAAAACCACTCAAAGGCCCAAAATTTTAACCCTTAAACAGCCAGAAACAGCAGAACATATAGTACAGCTACAAACAATGCATTATAATTGTAATGATTTAATAAATGTAATGCAAATCATTTTTGAGGTTTAAACCCTGGAGGAAGCGGTTCTCAAGTTCTAGTATCCAGAAAGCTTCCCTTAGTCTTACTTGGTTCAGCCAGTCCCCACCCCGTACAGGGTGATTATCCCATTCAGTACCATAAAATCTAAATGTTTCAAACAAACCATTATGTTGTTCCAAAAAATGTTTACTTGTACCAGAAATCTGTATGTGTTGATTTTTTATGCCTGTAAGATGTTCAGCTGTACGTTGTTTTTTTTTCCTGACAGTGCTGCCCACATACTTTTTATCACAACCAGTGTATAACACAGTATTGTCACGGGTGTCCCCGCGACTCCCGTGTCAGGTCGGTCCTCGCCACGCTCCTGCTGTGCTCCGGGCGCGCGCTCCGGTATTTTGTTCCAAGTAGCAGCCTTCCTGGACTCCGGATCAGCTGGAAATTTTATGGACGCTACCCTGGTGACTAAATATCGCCTTCCGGTGGTTCACTTAGACCAACCCCTGGTCATCTCATCTGTCAGCGGTGAACTGCTGAGTGACTCTATCCACCTTTGGACGGAACCGGTGTCTCTGCAAGTGGGAGCTTTACATAAAGAGAGGATCGCATTCTTCGTGTTACCCCGTTCATCCTCGGCCGTCCTCCTGGGGCTTCCATGGCTGCAGCGGGACGCCCCTATGCTGGACTGGAAGACGGGCGAAGTTATGCGTTGGGGCCAGGACTGCCAGTCTCGCTACTTAGTGGCACCTCGCCCGCTGCGCTTCACTCCTCCACGTCTATCTCACAAACCTCTACTGGGTCTACTGGCACAGTATCAGGACTTCCAGGACGATTTTTCTGAAAAAAAAGCAGACTCTTCCTCCTCATCATTCCTATGACTACCCGATTGACCCACTGCCCGGGTCCAGTCCTCCCCCAGGGTAGGGTTTACTCTTACTCTGTACCCGAGACCCATGTCTGCCTACGTTCAAGAAAATCTTCATAAGGGCTTCATCCGCAAATCTACCTTACCTGCGGGTGCCGGTTTCTTCATTGTGGAAAAGAAGGAAGGGTCACTGCACCCTTGCATTGATTACCGTGGCCTCAACAAAATCACCATTAAAAAACGGTATCTGTTACTGTTAATCACCGAACTCTTGGACCGTCTGCGGGGGGCCAGAATCTTTTCTAAGTTGGATCTGCGAGGAGCCTACAACCTCATTCAGATCAGAAAGGGGAACGAGTGGAAGACGACCTTCAACACTCGGGATGGCATTTCGAATACCTGGTGATGCCCTCTCGGTCTGTGCAACGCCCCCGCAGTCTTCCAGGAATTCGTTAACGATATTTTCCAAGACCTCCTGTATGCCTGTGTAATGGTTTACCTGGACGACATTCTGCTTTTCTCACCCGATCCGGAGTCGAACCAGTCCCACGTGCGGTTCTGAGGCCAAACTAGAAAAGTACCTTTTCCACCAGAGCAGCCTTCCGTTTCTCGGATACATTATCTCCGACAAGTGGCTACAAATGAATCCTGCTAAACTGTCTGCTGTCCTTCAGTTTTCTCGACCTGTCGGTCTTCAGGCCATTCAACGTTTCTTGGGGTTCGTGAATTACTACAGGCAGTTCATTCCCCACTTCTCGACTTTGTTAGCCCCTATTGTGGACCTCACCAGGAAGCATGGTAACCCCAGACCATGGCACCAGCGTCGAGGAGGCCTTCGCCAAGCTAAAGGCCACCTTTGCCTCGGCACCCATTTTATCCCGTCCGGATACAGAGAACCCATTCTTCTTGGAGGTCGACGCCTCTTCTGTGGAGGCTGGAGCGATTCACACCCAAAAGGGCCCTAAAGGCAAGACTCAGACCTACGGGTTCTTTGCCAAACGCTTCTCGCCTGCTGAGAGAAACTACACCCTCGGGGATCGGGAGCTACTGGCCATTAAGCTGGCCTTGGAGGACTGGCGCCACTTCCTGGAGGGTGCTCGGCATTATGTAAACATCTTCACTGATCATAAGAATCTCCTCTACCTCCAAACAGCAACGTCTGAACCCCCGCCAAGCCAGGTGGTCGTTGTTTTTCTCTCGTTTTAATTTTGTTATCCATTTCCGACTGGCAGAAAAGAATATCAAAGCCGATGCCCTTTCTCGTGCCTCAGATGTTAGTTGAGAAGAAGAAGCCACTCCTTGGCACATTGTACCCCCTGAATGTCTGATATGCACGGCTCCCGTAAACCTCCAGCAGGTACCTCAGGCAAGACGTACGTGCACCCTGTGCTCTGGAAAAGGGTGCTGGACTGGGGTCATTCTTCTCGAATAGCTGGACATCCCGGGGTTCGGAAGTCTTGTTACCTGATTGCCCATTTTTACTGGTGGCCTGAGTTGGCCAAAGACGTGAAAGAATTCGTGGAAGCTTGTACCGCTTGTGCTCGTAATAAATCTCTGCGTCTCAAACAGGCGGGGCTGCTGCAACTTCTGCCAGTTCCTAACAGTCCATGGGTTCACGTCGCTATGGCCGTTATCACCGACTTACCTCCCACGGTTATTTGGGTGGTCACGGATAGATTCTCCAAAATGGCGCACTTTGTTCCACTGCCTGGCCTTCCTTCCACCCCACGTATAGCCAATCTCTTCTTTCAACATATTTTCCGGCTGCATGGACTTCCCCAACATATCATCTCGGACAGGGAAGTTCAGTTTCTCTCTAGATTTTGGCGGGGCCTCTGCGCACAATTACAAGTTAACTGGACTTTTCCTCTGCCTACCACCCACAATCTAATGGCCAAGTGGAGAGGGTGAATCAGGTCTTGGGTACCTATCTCCGCCATTTCGTGTCTGCTCGACACGACAATTGGTCTAGTTTGTTGCCATGGGCCGAAGTTTCATACAGTTCTCTGGAATCAGATTCTGCTGGAGCATCTCCTTTTTTCGTGGTCTTCGGCCGGCACCGTCGTCCACCCCTTCCACTGCCCTCCTCTTCCTCTGATGTGCCTGCAGTAGACGGTCTCGTCCATAACTTATCTGTCATTTAGGAGAAGAAATGCCAATCTCTGCTTCAGCCCTCAGTCCGCATGAAGGTTCAGGCAGATAAGAAAAGGAGACCTCCTCAGTCCTTTGCCCCGGGAGATAGGGTATGGTTGTCTGTCCGGTGTGTCCGCCTCAAAATTCCCAGCTATAAGCTTAGCCCCCGATTTCTTGGTCCCTTTGAAGTTCTGAGGCACATCAATCCTGTGGTCTACAAACTCTGGCTCCCTCCTACTATGCACATCCCAAACTCCTTCCACAGGCACACCTGCATCCCAGCAGCGTCACCCGCTGCGAGCAGAGCTGCGACCCGGTCCTCGGGCGGCGAGTGCGTTCGCAGCACTGTCCCCTTACCTCATCACGCTCCTGCGGTACTGCATCTCAATTTAAAGGGACAGCATGCCGGTGATTGGTTTTCACTGGGCGCTGATCCTATTTAAGTCTTACTTCTTCCTCTTACTTGCCGAATCGATAGTGCCCCATGCCTAGAGAGGAAGCGTTCCTGAAGTATCTAGTGTTGTTCCGTGTACCGTATCTTCTGCCCCCGTCCCTCGACCACGAACCTTTGCCGCCTGTCCCGACCTTATTGCCTGTCCCCGACTACCAGTCTGCTCCACGATTTTGTACCACGCCACACCTCGGCCGCCAGCGCAAGCAAGTCACGTCAGTGGTAGCGACCTGGAAGCAATCCGCCGCAGCAAGTCCATCCCACTTTGCGGCTTACATCATCGCTTGCAGTGGTCCAGAGGATCCACATCTCTGGTTTGCCTTTTTCGTAAGCCCAACCTGACAAATATATCACATGGACTGTTTCTCAATTGAAATAAGATTTGATCCTATATTGTTTATTGTTGACACTGTTGTTAAAAGTACTGGTTTTTTCTGACATACCATCAGATATTGTAGCATAGCCCTCCACAAGGAAAAAAGCCTGTATTTTTTAACCAAGTTGTGTGAGAATGTGAACCTATGTACAGACTGGAAGAAAGAAGGTTACCCAATGTCCTGCCTCGTTTTGCTACACATTTGACACCCCCTGCCATGATGTCAGCTAGAATTGGGTCTTGTCTAAATATAAGCAGATTTTTATTTAAAAAAACTTTTCTTATATCTCAAACATCGCTACTATAAACTGTGACAAAGACTAAACTATTAGATTTGTTCACATTTGCCTTTTTCTCTTTTACTAAGAGAGTAGTCTATGTATAACCTATTATCTTTTTATTGGCAGCATGTAAAAGTCTTTCATTATATCCTCTAATTCTCAAGCTATTATTTATGTTTGTCTTTTCTTTCTCAAAATCTTCATCCAACGTACAGGCTCTCCTAGTTCTCAAGTACTCTCCAAACGGAATTGAAGCAATAGTATGGAGCGCATGGCTGCTATCTGCTTGTAATATAGAATTTCCACTATCAGTATTCCTAAAGAGTTTTTTATGGACCTTTTTGTTCTCCATATTAGCCAAGAGTTCTACATCGAGAAAGGATATTTTAGTTTTATGACAATAGGAGGTGAAGTGTAAATTAAAATGTTTATTGTGGTTGGTTATTGTCATTGGTGTAATCCATGAATTTGGGAATGGACGCTACATTGCGACCCCAAACGATAAAGAGATCATCGATGTAGCACCCATACCAACACAAAACTTCTCCAAAAGGATTGTCAGGACCATATATGACATGGTGTTCCCACCATGCCATAAAAAGATTAGCAATGGAGGGTGATGACATTGCCTCAATAGGAGCTCCCAGCAAGCACAGATAAATTGTTTATCAAATCTGAAGTAATTATACTTCAACAGGAAATCTATACATAGCAAGGTAAAAATTTGTATTGCGTCTGTATAATTGCTATGATGTACTAGATGAAACTTGATAGCTGAGATCACCAAGTCATGGGGATGCTAGAATATAGGCTTGCCACATGACAGCTGAGCCAGCAGAAAGACTTATCCCATTCAAAATGTGCAAAAACCCTTTAAACACTCTTACTGTTGTAATGTTCTAAGGAAATAGAATGTCGGGTATGCGGATCCTCTGGGCTACAGTGGTAGCCAAAGGCAGGTAACGCAGGTCCCAGGTGGTAACAGACTGGTACAACAGCAGATTGTCAGCAGGAAACGTACTGGTGCAGTATCAGGCATACAGCAAGAAACGTACAGGTAGCATATTGGTAACGCACAAGTAGCGTATTGGTAACACACAAATAATGTATTGGTAACACACAGGTAACGTATTGGTAATGCACAGGTAATGTAGGTAACACACAGGTAAACAGCAGGAATACAGCACTCAGGGGTCAAGTTCTATGTAGTGGACAACAACGAACTGACACTGAAGCAAGGGCAGAAAGTTCCTCTTATAGCTAGGGCTCACAGGTCAAGAGGCAGGTAATTGGTCCCTTTAAATAGCAAAAGGCTACCACGCGTGTGCATTTAGGAGGCGCTCATGTGCACACAGGCTGCCACAGGGGACGAGAGCGAGCCTGAGCAGGAACATGGGCTGGTGAGTTATGCTAAGCGACAGGGAACGCCACCGGAGCAGAGACAGGAGCCGGGACAGATGAGTATAGCGTAGGGACATAAGAGGACACCGCAGCAGCGGCCGGGACACAAATGCATGCATGGACCATGAAAACTGTCTTTCAAAAACCAAGGAATATGTTGGACAAGGGGTTGTAAATGATTATCACCCCATATGCTAATTCTTTCCCCTAACGAATTGTTACCTGCTATGATTGAGAGGGATTTCTTGTTTATGCACTTTGGGTATCCCATAAAAAATTGGTATAATTAGTAACATAAATATAATCTTTTTGTTTCTCTGTAATTCCACCAAGGCTGACTCCTTTTTGTAATTATTTCTGTAATTGAATTTGGAACACTTCTGTAGGGTCCCCCTCTCATTTTAGATATGCATGTTCATCATCTAATAATGTTTGAATTTCTTTAGTATATAGACCTGTGTTTAATACAACCATTTCCCCTCCCTTGTCAGCCCTTTTTATAATGAGAATTCTGTTGTTTTTTAACTCACTGAGTGCATCAAACAGTTTTTTTGTTAGATTTCTATAGCGAATTTTTTCCTTTGTTACTATTCCTTATTTTTTTAAGATCTCTTTCAACAACATTTTGGAATGCATCTTAGTTTTTCAACATTAGATGACATATTTTCTCTGTCCCCTCCTATATCTTTGTTCTTTAAAGGTAATATGTACATATTTATTATGTATTGTGTTATGAATTCTACGTTCCTCCTGTATTTTAGTCATCATGACCTTTATTGAAAAACTTTTCACCGTGAGTAACCTAGAAAATGTATTGCTATCCAAGACAGTGTTGAATAGATTAAATCTACTTGTTGGCACAAAATTAGGTTCCTTTCTTAACACCGCTATCTGAGAAGTCAACAAGACTGTAGGAGTAAAGATAAGAATACTGTCCATTTCATCTTCCTCTAAGTTTTTTTGCATGTTTGTTCTTGAGGTCTTCTTGGAGTTGCACCTCCTTCGCCCTCTCCTTCCATGTTTTTTTTTTAACTGATTGTTAGGTGCATTACTTCTTGTATCAGGTCTCTCACAACTGGACGTATCTGATTCAGATCCATAAGAGTCTATGTCAGAAAAGTTTATTTTTTTGTTATTTAAACATGGTTGAAAACATTGTTTTAATATTGATCTTGGACTTCTAAATGTTCTCTCTGAGTGTCAAGAGTAAGCTTTATTAGTTTTGTAGTCCTCCATACCCCTTTGGTACTTCTTAGTTTTTGTCTCTATGATTATATTTTCTACTTTGGCTATATTTTTATTAATTTTTTCGTAATGCATGGTAAAATTCTCATGGGTTTTGAAAGTCTCCACTTTTTCCCTATTTAATTTTTATTTCTTTATCAAGCTCATCTAATTTTACCAGCAAGTTTGATCAAAGTCATAGAGCATTCTGACAGTATGCTCTTCCATTTATTAATAAAGTCCTCCGTATACATAAACGTAGGTGTTTTCTTTAATCTCAAGCCTTTAATCTTAGGGCTTGTCCCAACGGCAGGATTTTCGGTCGTATTTACAGACAGTTTTCAGATTTGAAAGCTGTCTGTAAACCAACTGTCAATCATCCTGATAGACTTTAATAGGAAATCCATTTATCAGTCCCCACTGTTCATTCTTCCAAATCAAGCATATAGAATATAGAATGTCCAGTATGTTCTTAGACATAAATGCAGCATATATTAGAGGCCAAACAGGATAAAAACCATAGATATAGGCAAAAATCTTACACATTTCAGGCCGTAAATGCAGTGGCCCTTAGTCGTAGCACATCAAAACAACCCACATGTCAGCTATAAGTGGACTGACTAATTAGTCAGTCTCTACCCCACACACATGTGCATAGGTTGTATATTAAATAATTGAATCTTTTAGAACAAGAGACATAGACCATAAACATATCAAAAAGTATAAACATATACAATAAAATTACATACTGATACAACAAGTGAAACAAATAATAAAACTGAACCTATAGTGAAACAACGGAAAAAACGTGGTTCAAAAAACGATGGACAGTTCGTAAACACAGAAGATTCTCAACAATCGACTTGGAAGCGGTATCCACGGAGAGCCAAAAATTAGACCGGCCTGAGATACAAGTTTACAATCTATCTTCTAAGACTCTTTCTGAGTACTCTCCAGAGGCCTTACCTTCTTGTCTACTTTCCATTTTGATTTATATAAGACGTTATTGGATGTTAATAAGTTCACAAGAGACATCACGCTCAACTTCATCAGAGAAAGCTTCACCCACAGTCCCCACCCCCCACCTCTATACCTGCACAATGCTCTTCCCCCTTAACCTGCTTGTCTACTGTTGCTCATGACAAGCTTTGCTCTTTACTGTCCAAATCCAACTTAATACCTGTGGGCTTAACCCACTGCCATCCTCCCACATTCCAGACCTTTGTGCTGTTATCATCCCAGCCCTCACCCATCTTTTCAGCCTATCATCTTCCCTTCCTCCTTTAAACATGCTATCATCACATCTATTCTTAAGAAACCATCTCTTCACCATTCCTCCCTGTCCAACTATCATCCCATCTCACTGCTTCCTTTTGCCTCAAAACGAATAACGTCTATCCTGAACTGTCCTCTCATCTCTCCTCCAACTTTCTTCTTGACCCGCTACAACCTGGTTTCCAGTCCCATCACTCCACTGAAACCACCCTAACCAAAGTCACCAAGGACCTAGTAACCACTAAAGCCTCATGCCACTACTCTGTACTTCTCCTAGATTTGTCCTCTCGCTTTGACACTGTTGACAATTCCCTCCTGCTACAAATCCTCTCACACCTTGGCATCACAGACTTGGCCATTTACTGGATCTGCTCATATCTCACTGATCAGACGTTCAGTGACTCTCACTCTCACACCACCTCCTTCTCTCGCCCTCTGTATATTAGTGTTCCACAGGGGTCAGTCCTGGGTCTCCTATTCTTCTCTATGTACACTCTTGGCCTGGGTCAGCTCATTGCATCACATGGCTTTCAGTACCACTTGTATGCTGAAGACACCCAAATTTACATCTCCAGCCAGAAGTCTTCTCCTTCCATCTCCTTAAATTAAATATGGAGAAAACTGAATTCATAATATTTCCACCACTCTACTCTACCCCCCCCCCACCTGATCTCTCTATCTTAGGCTCTACACTCTCACCAATAATGCATGTCCCCTGGATAACATTTGACTCCTCTCTGTCTCTCAAATCCCACATCCAAACCCTTACCTCTGCCTGCCGCCTCCACCTGAAAAAAATCTCTCAAATCCCCTCTTTTCTTAACTTGGATACTACAAAAATGCTAGTCCATGCCCTCATGATCTTCCGCCTAGACTACCGCAACATCCCTCTCCCCGGCCCCCGTGCTCCCCTCCACACCATCCTCAACGTATTGACCTCTCTCCTCACTCGTCCTCTGCCCCGCTCCTCTGCCAATCTCTTCACTGGCTACCCATTGCACAGCAAATTTGGTTCAAGTTACTAACCATGACCTACAAGGCTCTCCATGATCTCTTCTCTCCATACATTTCTGCCTAAATCTATAGATACCTGCCCTCACGCAATCTCCACTCCATACAGGACCTTCTTCTCTGCTCTCCTTTTGTCAGTTTCTCACACAATAATCTTCAAGACTTCTCTCATGCTTTCCCCATACACTGGAACTCACTGCCCCAACACATCAGACTCTCCTCCACTTTCACTAGCCTCAAAAGCAGCCTGAAATCCCATCTCTTCAGGATAGCCTACAACCTACAATAACCAAGCTGCCACTGCTCCACCCCATAAACATGTTTGCCCCTCACCGTCTGTCTCTTCCCTCCTTCCCTGTAGATTGTAAGCCTTAGCGGACAGGGTCCTCTCTCCCTCTGTACCAGTTGTTAGTTATTTATCATCACTATTCTACTTGTTTGACATATTTTATGTATGTAACCCCTCCTTGTATGCACAGCACCCTGGAATTAATGGCGATTTAAGAGAAATAATAATAAATAATGTTTTCCTTCAGAAACTCCTGGAACCAGTGACAGAATCTGACTCTTTTCTCCATATCAATTGCTTGGAGCTTCTGAACAATGGTGACACGATGTGCAGCAATTTTGCTCTTTTTGCAGGTCTTTGACATGTTGAATAACATCTCCCAGTCTCCTGTACTGGGCGTCTCAGAGGTTTTTTAGCCAACTGCTGCAAACAATGTTGTTAACTTTAATTGTATCCCGCTACATTTTTGGACGACCTCCACCGTGAGACGGGATCAACGATCTCGTTGCTGCCAGTTTCTGTATCATCTTCTGAATAACACTCTTTGAGGGTACATCACACACACCATATTTCTTCCTAAATATATTGCTGGTACCAATTGATGACCCAGTAAATTTGCACCATGAAGTTGTGCTGCTCAGCACTGTACACCATCATCCTAATGAGAAATCAAGTGAATGAGTGAAGGGTTAGGGGTACTGAGGTTAAACGCCACGATGGCTGTTCAGTGCCTACATCATGCTGTCGTGGGAACACCCTGACTTGTTCGATGCTCCATACAATCAGGAGCATATAGCACATTATTTCGCTCAGATTTCTTTATCTTACCAAGTGTAATTACATAATATTCAAGGCCTCTTTTACATATACAGTATGTATCTCCACTTTTGCAGAGAAAATTGTATATTGCTGCTATTTTCATTCATTTGCATTACATATCTATATAGTGCAGTTTGTTTTATTTCCTTCTTAAGTCAGATTTCTTTCTTTATACCTATTTGACTGAGAATTACTTTATGGTTACAAACTGCTCGTAGGCTATACTGATCTTATTTGTTTTGTTTCTTTTATCACAACCCATATTTGATATTTTTTGCCACAGATTGCCTGGCAAAATCAACTATAAGCCTTCCAGAATGCACCGCATTGGGTGATTTTTGGAAGGATGTCTTAGGTGTTATACACTCTGTCAATGGTATTTCCATTCCAACGGAGACCTTAGTCTGTGTGTTAGGTCTTTTGGTTGATGTTGAGGCTGATTCCATAATATCCTTAAGCATTTCAAGGTTATTATATACTGCCCGTAAGCTTATTGCCTATCATTGGATTCATCAGGGTGCTCGAACAGCTAGCGAATTTGGCAATAAAGTGAATTCGATACGGAGGCTGGAGAGAAGCATCAAAAGGAATGCTATAGCCACATTTGAGAAGATCTGGGGTCCCTAATTGGATTCCCTAGGCTTATGTCTCCTTTTCCTTATGAAGGTGTTGGGATGGACCATGCTCTGGGAGGGGAGGGAGGGTTTTTTTGTTTGTTTTTTTCGTTCTGGGTTTTGTGCCTATCTGGTACTGTTTTGTGTTAGGCTATGTTCACACGGCTTAATTGCAGGGCGTAATTACGCCCCGCAATTATGCCGTGTGGACGGGGGCGGGAGCGGGGGCGGGAGCTGGGGGTTGGCACCTCGCCGGCCCATAGACTATCATTACTAGTGGCGTGTATACGCCGCTAGTAAATGACATGTCACTTATCTCCCCCCGCGGCGTATTCGCCGAGCGGGGAGAGGAGATGTAATCCATAGTTCTCTATGAGAACTGTGGATTACCGTAATGACTGGGACGTATTCCAGCCTGTAATTCGCGCCGTACGGTGTGAATTACGGACTGAAATATGTCCCATTTTAAACCGTGTGAACATGGCCTTATAAAAATTGAATTGTAAAAAAAAAAATATTTTTGGTATGTTTTTACTATGCATCTGCTCCTTATTGTATCTGGAGTTTATGTTTAAAAAAAATATCTGATTAAAAAAACTATAAGCCTTCCAGAAATTCATCTCCTGGCGCTCAGCAGATGAGCTCACCTCTCTCGTATTCCTTTATTTGTAGTCATATTCTGACACATTGTACAGATCATGTATTCATTGTTATCTGACTTGTATAAGAGCCCACTTTCTAGACAGCCAATTAATTTTATACTATGCTTTTGGGGTGTGGGAGGAAACATAGAAACTCTATTTTTATCCCTCTGTGGTTATATTAAAATTAATAACCTTAGTTCCATAAGTGTTAGTCTTTCTTATGTTAAGCTTTTTTAATTATAAATGTTTTACAAAAGGGATTATATCATTAGAAAGGTAAACATTATTCAAATAGCTTTTTATTAAGTGATCATCCATATAAAAGAGTAGGGCTGGCCGTTAGCTTGACCTTTTGCAGGTGCTGAGTGCTGATGAATTGACAGCCAGGAGTCAGTTTGCCTGTTGGATGTGGGGATGGGATGGAGGCCATAGGGGTGCTTTCACTCAAAGCAGTTTTAATGCAGTTTTAACTGCGCGCCAATTAAACTGTCTTTATTGCCAGCAAGCTTCTTTCACTTATCTAAACTGGAAAGTGGAAACTTTAGAAAGTGAGTAATCAATCAGTGTGTTTGTATCCACAAGACTTAACACACAGTAATTAATTACTTACTTGAAACACCTTTCTGAACAATTTAGACAACTGAAAGAAGCTTGCTGTTAATAAAGGCAGTTTAATTGGAGCACAATTAAAACTGCACCAAAATTGTGGTGTTGGAAAGCACCCAACGGGCTTGTTCACACGACGTTTTTATGATCCATTTTACGGATCCGTTTAACGGATCCGCAAAACGGATCTAACAAATGTCAGTGTGATTAACATTGCGTTCAATGGCAAAAGCGCATCGCCGTTCTCACGGGAGATCGGCGATGCGCTTTTGAGAGCTCTCCTGCACTGCGCTTTTCGCATCCGCTTTAAGAACTGACATGTCAATTCTTATTGTGTTTTACGCAAGTGAAAGCCCATAGGAGATAATGGGGCCCGTTTTTGGGTGGCCCCAGGGGCCCTGGGGGGGGCCCGGGGGGGGGGGGGGGGGGGGTGGGGGGGGGGGGGGGGGGATGGGGGGGGGGGGGGCCGGGGTGGGGGGGGGGGGGCCGGCGGGAGTGGGGGGGGGGGGGGGGGGGGTGGGGGGGGGGGGGGGGGGGGGGGGGTGGGGGGGCGGGGGTGGGGGGGGGGGGGGGGGGGGGGGTGGGGGGCCCGGGGGGGGTGGGGGGGGGGGGGGGGGGGGGGGGGGGGGGGGGGGGGGGGGGGTGGGGGGGGGGGGGGGGGGGGCGGCGGGCCCGGGGGGGGGGGGTGGCGCGGGGGGGGGGGGGGGGGCGGGGGGGGGGAGGGGAGGGGCGGGGGGGGGGGGGGGGGGTGGGGGGGGGGGGGGGGGGGGGGAGGGGGGGGGGGGGGGGGGGGGGGGGGGGGGGGGGGGGGGCGGGGGGGGGGGGGGGGGGGGGGGGGGGGGGGTGGGGGGGGGGGGGGGGGTTTGGGGGTGGGGGGGGGGGGGGGGGGGGGGGGGGGGGGGGGGGGGGGGGGGAGGGGGGGGGGGGGAAAAGGGGGGGGGGGGGGGTGGGGGGGGGGGGGGGAAAAGGGGGGGGAGGGGGGGGGGAGGGGCCAAAAGGGAAAGGGATCCGAAAAAACGAAGGCAAAAGCATACAATACGGTCCAAAAAAAGTATAACTGTTGCTTTTTTTGGGATCCGCTTTCCGGATGCACTTTTACCCCCAAAAAAAGGGGAAAAAAGGGATCAAAAAGTTTTTGTAAAACCCTAAACCATAGGGGTCTGTGAAGAGTTAGGAGGGTCACCTTTGATAAGGAGCAGGCTCAGAGGGGAAAAAAACCCCTTAAACCGGGGGGGAAAGTCACAAACAGCTGGGAATAGTAGTGAAGACTATTATCTTGGGATAGAAGGGTCGGCTTAGGGGGAGGCTGGCTGCAGACTCCACATTGACTCCTGTTAAAGTGGTATATACCATAGTTGCCAAGTTTTGAAATTGAAAAGACAGGAGATTGTGTTGCCAAGTAGATGCCCCCTCTGTAGCCAGGTAGAGCCCAAATTTGTAGCCAGGTAGTGCCCCCCTTTTTTAGCCGGGAGATGCCCCCCTTTGTTAGCCGGTAGGCCCCCTTTTTTAGCCGGTAGATGCCCCCCTTTTTTTGCCGGTAGTGCCCCATTGTTTGAGGGTGCCCCCCTTTTTAGCCAGGTGTTTGCCCCCCTTTTTAGCCAGGTGATGCCCCCATTGTTACCAGGTAGTTTCCCCCCGTTGCCCAGGTAGTCCCCCTTGTTGCCAGGTGTGCCCCATTGTTAGCCCGGTAGATCCCCTTTGTAGTCGGGAGAGCCCCTCTGTTTCCAGGTGGCCCCCTTTTTGTGGTGTTGCCCCCATTGTGCAGGTAGATGCCCCCTTTTGTTGCAGGAGATGCCCCATTTTATCAGGTAGTGCCCCCCTTTTTTGTTTGGTAGTTGCCCCCATTGTAGCAGGGAGAGCCCCCTAAACTATAAAAAAAAAATAAAAAAAGTCACTCACCTTACCGCTCCTGCAGCTCCGGACATCGAATTTCCCCAGCGCGCAGGGGAGTGAGAGCACCGGCGTCACTTTCCCCCGCGGCTGCCTGTATGTACAGCAAAACCCCGGCGCCCCTAAGGGGGAGGAGGGAGCGATCCCTCCCGCCTCCTCCCTGCACAGCGAACTCCGGGGCGGGTTTAAGGGGCGCAGCGGCCGCTTCACCCCCCGTGGGAACGGACCGGCGGCGCCAGAGTAGCGCACCAGCGTACCGGACCCCGGTCATTTAAAAAGCCCCCCTGCCCGCTGGCGGCGGGGGTCTCCCAACCCCTTTTTTGGGGGGGGCGGAGGGGGGGCCCCCCGATAGGGGACCCCCCCGCCAAAAAAAGGGGAAAAGTTGGAAAAATTGGTATATATGAGAGCATGGCAGCCCCGAAAAGGGGTTCTGGGTCAAATAGTGGGAAAATTTAAAGTTAATTTTTTTTGGGTTCAGTAAAAACTGTAATCTTAAAATTTGCTGCGCCTCTGTATGTGAAAAAGTTTAGTTCAAATATGTATTTTTCCTTATTTTGTACAGCATAATAAATGGATCTTGTGAAAATGGCAATGCAAAGAAATAAAAAAAGAAGAGGCCCACTGTGTGTAACATAACTATACTAGTAGTCCATGGCTCATACCCAACCTGACCAGGTAACAGATACCTCCACTCCATACTCTCCTTAAAAGGGGCTTCCAAAAGAACCTTTTTTGGGGTGGTTTTTTTTTTTGTTTTTTGGATGCTTTTTTTTGGCAAAAATTTTCAGCTTTAATTTTCTGGGGCCTTGCGCCAAGAAATGCACCAAAACACAGCAAAAAAAGGTTTTTCCCTATGAAAAACCCCCTTTAAAGGGGAGTTGGGTGGAGGGATCTGTTACCCGGGGCAGGGGTTTGGGTATGGCCATGGACTACTAGTATAGTTATAGGACAAACAGTAGGCCTCTTCCGGACCCAAATTTTGCCAGAGATCATGGAAAAATCTTACGACTAATCACCACCCTTTCTCCAGATGGGAAAAATAAAGTGTATGATTCATTGATCAGATACACTTCCTATTTCCAGAAAGAAAAGGCTAATTTTCACCGGCCGTGCCATCGCTGGAGCCTGCAGCCACAGACACGCCCATGTCCCTGCTTGCCTCTTCCCGCTCATCATTTGGCTCATGCAAGGTGTACAGCAGCCGGCAGCCATAGATGCACCTGGCCTCTGTCTCATCCTCTCTGTCCACTCCCTGCTACTGTATGTCACTTAGAGTGTGCGTGCACCCCACCTTTTATTCAAAGGCCAGCATGCATCACCCATCTTTCCAGAACTAATGCTCTGGGGCCTTTCCTGTCTTAAGTCCTCCTCCCCCTCTCTACCTTGCTAGTTAAATTCTGGTTTTAACCTAGTCTTTCCTGTTTATGCCAGAACTCCCTCTGTCTGCCTTGACTTTGTGCCTGTGACCTTGACTATGATTCTATGCCACCTGCCTGGGCCCCTTTCTAGTAACCTGAATATTCCTCTTCCTAGCCTTTCTGTACCACACTTGCACGGCAGCTATCACCGTGGGTGACCTTGTCGGGGTTAACAACCTGGGAGTTCACTTGTATGGGAATCCAAGCCCCATTGTGGGGGGTTGAGGGTTAAGACCAGTGGATCCTCAATGATGCCTTAAATTACACTGGTGATTAGTCACACAATTTTTATGCCATCACAACAAAATTCGGGGTTTCGTATGAATTTTATTTTTAAAAACAGAAATCCATGACCTGAAAGGCATTACTTTCTAGTCAGATGTCACAATAAGGCAGTCAGATTCTTGACTGTTATCAAGGAATATCTATTGTTGACAAAGTCCACGTAAGGTTTTGGTTTTACTGTCCAACTCAGATTCGTTTTTTGCAAAATTACAATTTAAAGGTTGCGCATTGCCATGCTACCCCAGACTACTCAAGACCATAATGTCGGGGCTTAAGGGAAGCTATGTAAGGTCAGCTGGAATTTTCCGAGTTCCTGCTTCGCCCTGGCAGGGTTGGAAGTAAAGTCCGTTTGTCTTAATAGACCCAGATCAGTGCTGGCTGTATTCCCCAGGTAACTGGGGTTAATATATCAGCTCCCATTACAGGGCAAATGATCAAAAATAAAAAGAAACTATGTAAAAATGACTCCCAAAAGTATTTTTCTGATTTTATGGGTGGGGCGCATATTTTTAATTAAAAAAAAAACAATGACAGCCCAAACAGAAGTTTTTAGCCCTCCCCTTACAATCTTAAAACTATGTTTCTCCTATGTAAATATTCATAATGGACAGGGATGGCAGTACAATTTTTTTCTTAGTGCCACTTTTTGCTATTTAAAAAATAAATTTAAAGAAAATTGAAAAACAGATAAGGTATTTCTTTTTTGCTTTCATCTTTTTTATGATATGGTAAAATAAAAATCTAATGTAAAAATACATAAAATAAAGTCTGCATGTAAAAACAATGTGCCTGGTTAGGAATGATGGTAAATGAAATGGAAGTGGAATTATGCGATGTAATGTATGAGTGATACTTGGCGCCCATGGATACTCAGGACACTGGGAGTTGAGTTACTTAGTAGTGATGAAATAATAAAAGTCTGGATGTGACATGATGGTTAAAAAGACAATTACTTAAAGGGGTTGTCTCACTACAAGGATTGCTTTTTATGTTAAAGATCTTGCAAAAACAAGTCACTTTGCAATTTGTGTCCATTAACAGTGTCCTAACTATTCCTAGATTTACCTGATAGGCTGCCAGCTCTGGTTGTTATAGCTATAGACCTGGCTTTTATTGCAGCATTGTAGAAGCTGTAATCAGCACCTGATTCAAAATGGAATCCAAGCTACATTCAGGGACGAGGGGTAAGATGAATCAAGATAGTGAGACAACTCCTTTAACTATGGTGGGTTGTAAAAATATTCATGAGCCATGAACTGTTCCTCATTTTTAAACATTACAATCTTAAATGTATTTTATTGATATTTTATGTGATAGAGCAATACAAAATAGCAAGTATTTGTGAAAAAAAGACTGTTTGCAAATTAAAATAATTAAAAGTGTGGTATGCAAAAATGCTATTCAGCCTGCTTGTATCCGATACCATAGATAAATCAGTGTGACAATTAACCTTTAGAAGACACCTAATTAGTAAATAGACTACATATGTATGTAATTTATTCTCAGTAAATTATACTCAACGGTTTTGTGAAGGCCTAAGATATTTTGTAGAGAACATTAGTGAACAAACAGCATTATGAGAACCAACGAACACACCAGACAGCTCAGGGATAAAGTTGTGGCAAAGTGTATTGCAGAGTTAGGATTTTAAAAAACAGCCCAGGCTCTGAACATTTCACGGACCTTTGTTTAATCCATGATTCGTAAATGAAAGGAGTATGGCACAACTCTAACCTACCAAGACATGGCCGTCTACCTAAACTGACAGCCCAGACAAAGAGAACACTAATTAGAGAAGTAGCCAAGAGGCCCAGGATCACTCTGGGAGCCCTGTAGAGAAACACAGCTCAGGTAGGAGAATCTGTCCACAGGACAACTATTAGTCGTGTACTTCACAAATCTGGCCTTTACAGAAGAGTGACATTTTTGAAAGTAACCCATACAAAATCCCATTTGCAGTTTGTAAAAAGCTATGTAGGGGTGCTTTGTTCAGAACAAGTGGAAATTTTTGGCCTAAATGCCAAACGCTACAGTATGTGTGGAGGAAAGCCAATCTGCACATCTCCCCAAACACACCATCCCCACTGTGAAGCATGGTGGTTACACCATCATGTTGTGGGGAGGTTTTGCTTCAGCAGGGACTGGAAAGCTGATCAGAGTTGGGGTGAAGATGGATGAGCTAAATATAGAGCAAGCCTGGAAGAAAACCTGTCAGAGGCTGAAAAAGACATGAGACTGGAGCCCAGTCAAAGTCCAGCCCTAAATCCCATTGAGAATATGTGGCTGAATCTAAAACTGCTGTTCTCAGACATTCACGAAGAAATCTGACTGAGCTACAGCTATTTTGTAATGAATGGGCAAATGTTCCAGCCTCTATGTCAAGGCAGGATCCTGATTGTCAAGACCACAGCAAACAGTGTTTTAAGCCACATCAGGGAGCAGAGTCTAAATAGCCTCCCAGTTTTCACCAGCTCCCACAGCAAGGCACGTTGGGCTTGCTGTGGTGGAAGACTAAAAGGTTGCTACCTCTGATGTGACTTGCTTGCAGTGGCAGCCGAGGTGCAGTGTGGTACAGAATCGGCAGACAGGTGAGTGGTAAGGAACAGCAGAAGGTCAGGGCAGGCAGCATGCAATGTGGGTCAGGGGTCTAACCAACAAAGTTGGGGCCCAAAGGGGGAAAGACAAGGGAGGTGTACTAATACAAGGAGAGGTGAAACATGATAGGATGTTAAGGGCGCGCTGGCCCTTTAAATCTTAAAGAGCTGGCATGCACCCTAGGGAACAAGTACACGGATCAAAGGACAGAGCGAGAGCGGGGGACAGGTGAGTGCCAGGTAGGATGAGAGGCAAGAGCATGGGTGGGTCTGCAGACCAAGACATGGACTGCAGCGCGAGCTGTGACACTCTTGATGTGTAAATCTGGTAGAGACTTACCCCCTCAGACTGCAGCTGTCAGTGCAGCTGAGGATGGTCCTATAAAGTATTGATGAATATATACAGTATCTTACAAAAGTGATTACACCCCTCACATTTTTGTAAACATCGTATTATATCTTTCATGGGAAAACACTGACGATATGACACTTTGATACAATGTAAAGTAGTCAGAAAACAGGTAGTACAAAAGTGCAAATTTGGTGTGCTATAATAATAATAATCTTTATTTATATAGCGCCAACATATTCCGCAGCACTTTACAATGTAGAGGGTATAATTACAGACAAAAGACAGACATTAAAACAGGTGAGAGCTACTTAACAGATGAGAAAAAAAGGTGTGAGGACCCTGCTCGCAGAGTTAACAATCTATGAGGTGCCTGGGGGAGACGTTGCTAAATTTAAATGGTCCAGCTTGTTTCATAAATATGAGTGGAAAAAATAATAAATAAAATTGGGTGACTGCACCATGACAGTACATCTATATACAGATAAGTGACTGTGATTGCCCCTAGTGTAGGGAGTGACAGAAATGTTTGTGGATAGAAGGTGTGGGTTAGCAATAGTGGTTTTGGTAGGCCTTGCTAAGAAGATGTATTTTCAGGGGACACTCTTAAAAACTCGAAGGTGGGTGGTGCCTGATGGTACTGGTAGGATGATTCCAGAGAACGAGGTGCAGCACATGCAAAATCTTGAAGAGGGCATGGAGGTTTCGGATGATTGTGGATCTGTGTTTGATGTCGTAGCTGAGCGGAGGAGGTGGTGGGCAGGGTGGTAGACAGTGATGAGGGAGGAGATGTAGGGGGTGCAGCACTGTGGAGAGTTTATGGGTGAAAGTGATTAGTTTATGCTGTATTTGTACTGGGAAGGGCACAGTTCAGAGACTGGAATAGGGAAGAGGCATCAGTATAGTGAGAGAAAGAGAAAGACAAGGACTGCTGCCTGCATTCAGGACAGATTGAGAGGAGGGGAGAGTTGCGGAGTGGGACGACGAAATGCAGGAGTTGCAGTAATCAAGAGAGAAAGAATAAGGAGCGAACAATGTGGGTTTGAGTTGTTTCGATAGTGAGAAAGGACGGATTCTGAGATGTTCTTGAGTACAGGTGACAGGAGCGGCATGGGATTGGAATATAGGGGGTGAAGGACAGATCAGAGCTAGATTAAACCCCAGACAGCGGGACTTGCTGCTAGGTCGTTATGGTGGTGCCACACACTCGAGAGAGGAAATAGCAGAATGGGGGTTGGTTAGTAGATGGGGGAAAAATCAAGAAAGTTCAGTTTTAGTGAGGTTTAGTTGGAGATAGAGAGAGGACATGATGTCAAAGACAGCGGACAGGGACAGTCACTGGTGTTTGTAGAGGGCGGGAGTAAGGTCTCAGGGAAAGGTGTGTATAATTGGGTGTCATCAGTATAGAGGGATGGTACTGGAGCCCAAATCTACTGATGGTTTGGCCAATGGGGGCTGTATAGATTGAGAAGTGAGTGGACCAAGAACTGACCCCTGAGGACCCAACAGCAGAGGGAGAGGAGATGAAGTAGACCTGCAATGAGGACAATGAAGTGCAGGTCAGAGAGGTAGCAATAAAGAAGAGAACTAAGAGAGAGCGAGTGTCCTGAAGGCCAATAGCACGGAGCATGTGAGGAGATCGATGGTGATCAACAGTGTCAAATGCTGCAGAGAGATCCAGCAGAACCAACAACGAGTGTAATTAACCCTGAGATTTATAGGAATTGTGGAGATCATTACGGGACTATAATTGAGCAGTTCTGTGGAGTGTAAAGTGTGAAAACCATGATTGCAAAGGATCGAGAGAGAATTACAGAGATGATAGGCGGATTAAACGGGAGTAGACCAAGCGTTCCAGGGAGGTTTTAGCGATGAGGGCAGGTTAGAGATTAGTCGGTAGTTGCAGGCAGGAGGGTTCCAGAGTGGCTTTTTGTAAAGGGGTGATAGTTGGTGTTTAAAGGAGGATGGAAGATCCCAGTGAAGAGAGAGGTTGAAGATTGCAGTAAGGGGAGAGAGGATAGCTGGAGATATACGACTGGACAGGTGGGAGGAAATGGGCGTCACATAGAAGCAGGTGGTGGGCGCGCAGGACAGGGAGAAGCCTGAGTACTTCTTATTCTGTGTTTGGGTCAAGAGCTGAGAGCAGACTAGAGGACGTGCGGGGGAGTGACAGGATGGGTTCTGCTTGGGTTTTGAGATGAAATGTTATGTAATTTTGACTTTGAAGTGAGTGGCCAGGTCTTCAGCATAGAGGTCAGTGACTGGGGCGTGAGCTTTGGGCCTGAGGAGGGAGTGGAAGTGGAGGGAGGGAGTGGAGGGATGTGGAGAAGAGGGAGGTGAAATATTTTTGTTTGCACAGTTGAAGGGCAGTGTGGATGTTCTGAACATGATTTATAGTGGAGAAAGTCTTCAGGTAATAACTTTGATTTCTCCACAGATGCTCGCGCACCTGGAACAGCGCTGCAGATGGCGACTCTGAGGCGTGTGCCAAAGCTGCGGGCATCTGACTCTGGTGGTGCGGTGTGTGAGTGGTGCCAACATGTCCAGGGTGGATAAGAGTGTATCATTTTAACATTTAACAGCCAGGTCAGGGCAGAAGAGGGAGGAGATTGGGGGTAGTGAGGACTGTATGGTGTCTGTGAGTTCCTGGGTGCTAATGGAGCGGAGGTTTCTGAATGGATGACGGGCATGTGTTTCCAGAGAGGGCTGCAAAATATTGATAGTAAAAGAGATGAGGTTATGATCAGAGAGAGCATAAGGAGAATTAGTGAGGTTTGTAAACATCGTATTATATCTTTCATGGGAAAACACTGCCGATATGACACTTTGATACAATGTAAAGTAGTCAGTGAACAGCTAGTACAAAAGTGTAGATTTTGTGTGCTCTCAAAATAACTCCACAGATAGCCCCCAATGTCTAAACCGCAGGCAACAAAAGTAAGTACACCCTTAAGTAAAAATGGATAAGTTGTGCCCAATTTGCCATTTTCCTTCCACGGAATCATGTGACTCATTAGTGTTACAAAGTCTCAGTTGTGAATGGGAAGCAGGTGTTTTAAATTTATTGTTATCACTCTCCGCTCTATCATACTGCTCTCTGGAAGTTCAACAGTGCACATCATGTCAAAGAACTGTTTGAGGAGATGGAAACAAGAATTGTTGCGCTACATAAAGATGGCCTAGGCTATAAGAAGATTGGCAACACACTGAAACTGAGCTGCAGCATGGTGGCCAAAACCAAACAGAGATTTAACAAGACAGATTCCATTCAGAACAGGTCTCATCATGGTCGACCAAGTTGAGTGTACATGCTCAGTGTCATATCCAGAGATTTTCTTTTCAAAATATATGTAAGAGTGCTGCCAGCTTTGCTGCAGA
Source organism: Phyllomedusa bahiana (assembly GCA_025379985.1). Lineage (NCBI taxonomy): Eukaryota > Metazoa > Chordata > Amphibia > Anura > Hylidae > Phyllomedusa > Phyllomedusa bahiana. The sequence continues at coordinate 20,823 of JAODAL010014618.1, read as the reverse complement.
GGTTAAAGGGATTGGGGCTCAGCTTGTCAGTGATGAGACTATATGCCATACACTGCATCAAATTGGTCTGAATGGCTGTCATCTCAGAAGGAAGTCTCTTCTAAAGCTGATGGACAAAAAAGTCTGGAGTTTGCTGGATTACTGGAACCATGCCCTGTAGTCTGATGAGGCCAAAATAAACTTATTTGTTTCAGATGGTGCCAAGCAAGTCTGTCAGCAACCAGGTAAGGAGTACAAAGACCAGTGTGTCTTGCTTACAGTCAAGCGTGGTGGTGGGAATGTCATAGTTTTGGTCTGAATGAGTCCTGCTGGCTGTGGGGAGCTACAGTTCATTGAAGGAACTGTAAAGGAAGGCAAATGTATTATACTGTATAGTATGTGAATACATGTTTATGTCATATATGTACAGAGATAGTGGTATAGTGATATGGGAAACTTATAGAGTGTTGTAATGTGTCCCATGTAGTTAAGAAGGAGCTAACAGCCTTGCAGAGAGAGGTAGACAGTGCCGCTGGGTTAAGCAGCCAATTAGAAGAGCTGACAGGGGTGGAGCTGCTGGCTGGGCACACGATTATAAGGAAGAGAATGTCAGCTGTAGTTATGTTCTGAGTTCTGGTTCAAGTAGTTTGAGATTACAGCAGAATGAACAGGGAGTCTATTTGCCGACAACAGACAGAGCAGGTTGGGCAGAGAAGAACAGCCCTATTCACAGAAACGTCTGAAGTGCCACAGAAGTACAACTAGAGAAAGAACTGACAGCATGACAGTACAGAGGAGTAAGAGAAACAGACAACACAGTGAAATGGGTGGGCAATTTGGGTGACTACCAGAAGAGTAAGGGACTGCAGTGATAGGACCAAGTAGAGAGTGTCCCAAGGCAGCCGCATCTTGCACAGCTGGACTAGGATGAGGATGAGTGCCAGTGCCAGCACTTTTGCATGGTTGGACTGGATTGGATAAGAAGGAAGTTGTCAGGAGTGTCACTTGAAGAAAGGAGTGTCTGAAATGTGTTAAAGTGACAAGTGCTTTGCATCTATATAGTGGGAAAAATAAGTATTTGATACACTGATGATGTTTTTTTATTATTTTGCACGTTTTTCCACTACAAAGAAGAGAGGTCTGTTTTTTCATTGTAGTAATAGTGGATTACACTCAAATGTTGAGAAAGAGAATCTAAAAAAAATCCTGAAAAAATCACATAGTATTATTTTACATAAATTAATTTGCATTTTATTGCATGAAATACGTATTTGATCACCTACCAGCCAGCAATAATTCTGGCTCTCACACATCTGTTAGTTTTTCTTTAAGAAGCCCTTCTACACTGCACTCATTACCTGGATTGATTGCACCTTTTTGAACTTGTTACCTGTATAAAAGACACCTGTTCACACACTCAATCAATCACACTCAAACCTCTTCATCATGGCCAAGACCAAAGATCTGTCTACCGTAAGTGTAAGCCATGTACTTGGTTGGGTTTTCGAGAATACAGCGAAGTCACGAACGAGGAAAGCGACTACAACACCAGTTCAACCAAATTTTTACTTTACTGAACTTGCTGAAAAAGTATACTTGACAATTCCCTCAAAACCACATACACAAGAGTGTGAGCAAGGCCCCTGTGTTACACAACATGCCGCTGAAAATGTGTTCTCCGGATGCACAACACTTTTACCCCCACCAAACGACTCAGAAAGTCATCACGTCATTACCTATTAATGACCTTATTCAACAGAACATTGTTTGTGTGGGCAGTTTACAGGCCGTGTTCGACACTGCTTATTCCCGACGGATTTGATGATCGTATTGAGCGCACAAAACCGGTGAATACGGGGCGGGGGCGAGGGCTGGGCCGTAGCGCGGCGGGGGCGCCTCTCCGCGCCCCATAGACAATTGCATTGTTTACGGCGCGAACGCCCGTAAATAATGTGCATGTCACTCTTTCTCCCCCCGCGTCGATTCGACCGAGCGGGGAGGAGTGACGTATTTCCACTGTTCTCAGAATGGATAGCATGGAAAACCGTAATTTGCGCACGGATTGGCGCCATACTGAAGCGCAAATCCGGCACTCAGTATGCGCCAATACGTGGCAAATAAGCGTGTGAACGAGGCCTAAGGGTGCGCTCGTGGTGTAGCACAACAGCTTACACCTTAATAATTATACCCACTATTTCCAAAACATAGATACCAATCAAAGTGTAACAGGTGAACATTTTACGGAACTAACAGCACCGATGTCAAGCATTCTTCAATGTCCCAATCAGGAACTGTTCCTTATTAGTCGCTTAACATCTGTGAAGTTGTCAATAGGAGAAGTGTAAGAGATTCCATGCAACCTGATGAAGCTCTATGAACTCATGCCCAAGAGAGTTAACGCAGTGCGGGAAAATAATGGTGGCCACAAAAAATATTGACACTTTGGGCACAATTTGCCCATTTTCACTCAAGGATGTACTCTCGTTTGTTGTCAGTGGTTTAAACATTGATGTTTGTGTGCTGAGTTATTTTGAGAGCACACCAAATTTACACTGTTATACAAGCTGTACAATGACTACTTTACAACTACCGTACAAAGTGTCATATCTTCAGTGTTGTCCCATGAAAAGATATAATACAAAAATGTAAGAAGTGTACTGCAGATACTGTAGGTAGGGCTTATTTAGTTAGGTAGACCCCTGTTAGATAATTTGGTAGGCCCCAAGGAGATACATAGGCCTCATGCAGGTTGTGGTGTTTCCCTCTTGAACACCGCTTCATAACACAGTCCAGAATTTTCCCTGAAACATTATTATAATATATATTGTAACTGCTGTGAGTGAAATCTGTAACTGGACATTCTGGAGTACAGAGCCATGACTAAAGTCTGCCAAGATCTAAAAGCTGATGTGTCTCTGGTTCTTTGCCATTATGTGTACTACAAATGCCAGAACACATCCAGCCCACTTTTCCAATACACATACAACTGTATGTACATACAACTGTAATTATGGTGGAATCATATAAGTGCAAATCTGTAAAGTGGGGTAGCTAGCAACTTAGCTTCACAATCCCTGTGGGGTTCCTCTCATGCTTGTGGATCTTCGGCAGATAATAAAAATCGGATTTGTGGGTTACAGGCTGTGAGAAATCTGTCCTTATTTTTATTTTGATTCTTTTATTTGTATGATGAATTTATCAGGCCAGCATGTCTTGAGATGTGGCTTTGCTACTGGATTTTCCTCCAGAACTACATAATTATTGTTTGAGCGAATCCTTTGGTAAGCTCAGCTAAAATCACTATTCTCCTTACCAAGTCAGTATTATTCTGCAATGCTTCTAGAGCCTCTCTGTCAATTTTAGAGAGATTGTTCTGTGAAGAAAATGCCTTTTGTTCTGACATCCATATATAAACATGAATTAGTGTTGTTTCCCACTCTGAGGGAGCTAGTGTGTTTCTAGACTTGTTACTTTTTTCTGTTATCTTAAATAATGTTGTAGGGTTATTTTCCGGACAAAAGTATTGTGGTACAACGAAAGTTTAAATTCATTTATTTTTTGTGTTGAACAAAATGAGGTTGCAGCATCATGTTATGGGGTTGTTTTGCTGCAGGAGGGACTGATGCACTTCACAAAATATATGGCAGCATGAGGAAAGAAGATTATGTGGCATTACTGAAGCAACATCTCAATACATCAGCCAGTTAGTTAACGCTTGGGCAGGAATGGGTATTCGAAATGGACAATGACCCGAAACATATTGCCAAACTGGTTACAAAGTTGTTAGGGCTGGGCAGCGCTCGGCTTGCAGGGAACAAGAATCTGCAGCAGCTGATCAGCGACCCCACCCTGATAGACAGTCTGCTGGGAGCTGTGTGAGTGACAGAGGTCCAGCCACTCCTGCCCAGGGGGTGTCGCACCACCAAGGGGAGGACCCGGAGGCGCTCCAATCAGCTACAGGGGCCCAGAAATCTGGAGATCACATTAAAACTCCCTGCTAGCTGAGTGCTGCACCTGCGATATTTTCCTGGCTGCCTATTCCTGTGCTATTATTTGTTGTCTGCTTACCTGTGTACCTGACCTCGGCTCGTTCTTCTGGCCCCAGTCTTCTGATTTTGTACCTCACTTCCGTTTTGCTTTTTACCCCGGCTTGTCTACGTTTATCCCTCTGGTTCTGATTTGTGGCTTTGGCGTTCCAGTTTTGGTATTGACCCGGACTGTCTGACTATTCCCCCTCCTGACGGCCCCAGCACATTAGCAGCGCAGGGACTGTCGCCCAGTTGCTGGCTGCCACCTAGGGCAGCACGTCAAGCAGGCAGGGACAGTGGGTTGGGTTCCAGTCAGGGAAACAAACCACAATGAGGAAAAAATGGCCTTAAAACATAACTTTTAATATAAATAGTAAAAAAGCATATTGATACAAAAACCTCAAATACCATATACAGTTGGGAGACCAGTGGGTGTGTACGTATCCTATTAAAGCCCTAAGAGGGGACTATTGGAGCTGACCTTTGAATACAGGACAGTCGCCCTGATAAGGTGCGGTTCCTACCATGGCAGGAGCTGACCCCATGCGAACAAACTTACCTAGGTTATACCTATTGGTCCAATCCCCATCTATGACATGTTTCATCCAGTAGAAAAGGATCTAATCAGGGGAAAAAACAAGAGCACACAAGGACCATAGGGCCAAAACAGTACGCAAAGTTTTAGCAAGTGTACTGAAAAAGCATAGGATACCTCAAGTGGCTGTAATTTTATATACTCACAAAAACCCGTTTACATCCAAAATAGTACATGACACAGAATGGGTTAATAAGGCGAAGCACAGAGGTAACCAGAAGGCATCTGGAATGTTAAAACAAATAGACAGGTCTCACAAGAAAAGAAACGCATTAAAAATCAACCACAAAAACAAAGGAACAAAACTCAATGGTTTTCCGGAGCACTCACAGTAGATAGTGTAAACAAATACCTCAAGCTGTGGTGCTGCAGGGGACGTCAACCTGTCAGGTGTCCCAGCTAGTGGCTGAGTGAAGGAGAAGTCTGAACGAGCGCGATGTGCTGGATATAAAGGCGCGCGTGTTTGATGGCGCTAGAGTTGACGTACGGACGGGCTCGTCGTGACGCGCAGCAGGAGGCGAGATGCGTCCCTGGCAACAGCGGCGCTATGCGCAGAAGGACCTGCGATCCGGACATTGCAAGCACAGACCTTCAGAGCCTTGAAAAATGGGCGCAGTCGCAGGTTATGCACTGTGCATCAAGAGTAAAGACGGTATTCAAGGCCAGGACATTTTATCTTGTTGTTATACAGCAAGTTGAAAGCATGATTCAAAATATACAGCTGACATTTTCAAGATAGAAAATGTTTGTATAATATGTTATAAGCCTTAAAAACATGTTGGGGCTAATGATTTGTGCTGCTGGTTATATAAAGCAGGCCCCCAACCTAAGGAACATGTTGGGGCCAAATAATTTATACTACTGGTTTCTTAAGGCAGACCATACTCTAAGGAACATGTTGGGGCCAAATGAATATGCTGCTAGTTCTATAAAGCAGACCCCATATCTAAGGAACAAGCTTACAGACTATAGAAAGTATACCGCACTATAAACACCAAAGTCAGGAATACTATAGATGTATAAACAGACGAAACGCCAATTACAGAGTTACAGAAAACAGCTGAAGTCAATGCGATCATTCAACCCAGACGGGGGGTGTATCTCCAGTGTTAAAAAATCCAGAAACATTCCCGGCTGGAGAAGTAAAAGTTGATCCAGATTACCCCCGTCTCACTTTAGGACAATTCGGTTCAATTCCCACACAGCGTAAACCAATTTCGGATCACCATTGTGTTCTGAGAGGTCTTGTCGTGCTAACAGGGGTGTCTCTTGCAAGCCTAATGTCCCAAATGTCACAATTCTGCGAGTAGTTTGTTCGTCGCTTACCTATATACCGTAGGCCACTTTGGCACTCCAATCAAATAAATGATGTGTGTCATTTTGCAATTAATGAAATGATTGATATCAAAATTTCTCTTACCCTCTCTATCAGAGAAAGTAGCTGTTGTAGTCATGTATATGCAGAAAGAACAATCACCACAACGGAAGGACCCCTTCGGTTTTTGTAGCCACATCTCTTTTCTGGGCGATACATAGTGGCTATTTACCAAAAGATCACGAAGATTTTTCCCCCGTCTGAACGTAACGGAGGGATGTTCACCCACATGATCTCTAAGGTCGGGGTCCATCCTTAAAATGTGCCAATGACGACTGAGCGACCGTCGAATCATCGAAGCTGCCTCATCAAACGTGCCAATTAGGCGTATGACCGAATCCCTATTGTTCTTCTCAGAGTTTTTACCGGACAATAGCATGGCACGATTGAGAGACATAGCATGCTGATAAGCATGTCTTAGGGTAAAGTCGGGGTACCCTTTCTCCCTAAATCTCTGTCTCATAGAGGTTGCTTCTCTTTTGAAGTCACACAGTTGAGAGCAGTTACGTCTGAGGCGCAGGTATTGCCCTCGCGGTATGCCCTTTTTAAGGGGGGTTGGGTGATGGCTTTCCCACCGCAAGAGAGAATTCGTGGCCGTGGGTTTTCGGTATACTGTGGTGCCTAGCTCTCCTGTTGATTTTCTAAAGATCCTCACATCCAAAAATGAAATGGAATCATATGCGAACTCAAAGGTGAATCTGAGATTTAGCTTGTTATTGTTCAGGTATTGTACCATGGAGACAAATTCTTCCTCTGTGCCATTCCATACAATCAGAATGTCATCAATGTACCTAAGCCAGAGGCCGACTTTCTCAGAAAAAGGTGGTGGATGATCGCCAAAGACGAAAGAGGTCTCCCACCAGCCGAGGTACAGATTTGCATATACTGGGGCGCAAGCACTACCCATGGCCGTGCCCCGCTGCTGGTGGAAGACCCCGCCATCAAACAGAAAATAGTTCTTTGTCAGAACCAGCTCCAAGAGTTCGACTACAAACTCGTTATGGAGTCTGTATTGAGTTCCTCTTGAGGACAAAAAAGTCCGGACTGCCTCAAGACCCAACTGGTGTGGAATAGACGTATATAAAGATTCCACGTCTATGCTTGCTAAAAAAGCCTCAGGGTCAATACAAAGACCATCCAGGCGTTTCAATAAGTCTGTGGTATCCCTGATATAAGACGGCAAAGATTCAACGAAGGGGGAAAGAATGTGATCTATATAGGTGCCACAATTATCACAAAGGGCACCATTGCCCGAGACTATGGGTCGGCCCTTTAGGGGAGTTGTTCCCTTATGCACTTTTGGTAAGGCATAAAATGTGGCTACCCTAGGGAATTTTGGATACAAGAAGTCAAATTCATTGCTGTCTATCAGATCACATTCCTTAGCCCTAAGCAATAAAGTTCTCAACTCAAGTTGGAAAGAATTGGTGGGGTCAAAGGTCAATTTCTTATAACAGGATTCATCAGTCAGTAAAGAGAGACACATATTACGGTATTGGTCATGATTTAAGATGACAATATTTCCCCCTTTGTCTGATGGTTTTATACACAAATCCTGTCTCTTTTTGAATTTATCAAGAGCCAATAATTCAGATTTAGAAACATTGGTTCTGGCCTGGGTCTTAAGGGTCGAAAGATCTTTCAGAACAAGGTCTAAGAATACATCAATGCAGGATATATCACTGACTGGAGGCATTCTTGTGCTCCTAGCCTTTAGTTCTGTAAAAGGCCCTTTGCCCAGTTCGTTTTGGGGAACCTCTGACAGTCCAAACAACAATCTAACATCCTCCAGCATCTCTGGAGGAATGCCAAGATCTGCACTCTCACGTTTTTGTTGAATGGAAAAATATTTTTTCCAGCGTAATTTTCTCACAAATAAATTGATATCTTTAACCCACCTAAAATGACTAAATCTAGTGGTGGGAACAAAAGATAGACCTCTTGTAAGGAGCCGCATTTCATCAATAGAGAGCTCTGAGCCTGAGAGATTAATAATTTGGGTACCTGTATCGTTAACGTTGTGTTCTCCCAATGGTGTTGATTGGGGAGTGTTCAAACCCGATAACAGGGGGTATTCACCCGTTCTCTTAGTTGGTAGGCGTTTTGTTGATCTAAAAAACGTGGGTTATTGCCCCTGTTATTAGATGCACCACGTCTACCCCTGTAGCCACGAGAACGACCTTGTACTTGAAATTGAATTAAACTCTTTTCGGGCGGACAGATCGCTTTCCCTAGAAGAGATGTCCCTTTAAAAGTGTCTTAATTGGATTTTTCTTTGTAAACAGGATAGACTTATTCTCCCAAAAAATCATGCAGAATCTCAGGAATTGACGATGTTTCCTGTCTTTTAAATGATACTGGTATCGTTCTATTTGTATCTGTAATGCTTTTTCTAAATCACCAAATTCCGGGTTCACTGTCACCAAATTTTTTAATCTGATCATTGTATCTTTGAGTTTGGCTGTTGTCTTACCAAAAGATACTTTTTCTTCTCAAGGAGAAGGTTAACTAGGAGCAAGCCGTAACACCTTTATCTTGATATTGTTTTCTTTAACAATTCAGCTGATTTATTACGGCTTGAAGGGGTCTGCTTTATAGAACTAGCAGCATATTCATTTGGCCCCAACATGTTCCTTAGATATGGGGTCTGCTTTATAGAACCAGCAGTATAATTATTTGGCCCCAACATGTTTCTTAGATATGGGGTCTGCTTCATAGAACCAGCAGCACAATCATTTGGCCCCAACATGTTTTAAGTTTATAACATATTATATAAACATCTTCTATCTATAAAAATGTCAGCTGTATATTTTTGAATCATTGCTTTCAACTTGCTGTATATCAAGCAAGTAATGTCTGCCTTGTATACCACGTCTTTACTCTTGACTGGCACTGTTGCATTTTACTGCACTGCGCCATGTTTTCAGGCTATGTAGTCTAGTGCTTGCTATGTACCACGGATCGCATTAGTCCTTCTGCGCATGCTCTAGCTGTTGCCAGGGACGCATCTCGCCTCCTGGTCTGCGCGTCACGGGACATTTGGCACGTCCTGTGAACGGTTCACTCTAGGGCAATCCCGGCGCGCCTTTATATCCTGCTCATCGCAGCTCGTTCAGCGTTATCTTCACTCAGCCACGTGATGGGATATCCTCTTACAGGGTGTGGATCGTCCCTGCAGCACCACTTGCTTTGCAGGATTTTGTTTACACGTCCTTCACTGGTCGAGTGCTCCGGATAACCATTGTTGTTTTTGTTTCCTTTGTTTTTTGTGGTTGCATGTTTAATGTCGTTTCTTTTCTTGTCGAGACCTGTCTATTTGTTTAACATTCCAGATTGCCTGTGGTTACCTCTGTGGCTTAGTCCTTATGTAAACCATTTCTTGTGGACTTGTGTCATGTCTGCTCGTTTGAGTTGTTAGACGGGTTTTGTGACTTGCTATTATCACAATACAGCCACTTGAGGTATACTATGGCTTTTTTCAGTACATCTTGCTATATAATTATGCTGTACTGTTTTGCCCTATGGTCTTTGTGGCTCTTGTATTTTTCCCCTGATGAGATCCCTTTTCTATGGATATGTGATAATCTTGGTCACTGTTGAGGATTTGGACCAATAGGATTCTACCTTAGGGTATGTTTCGTCTCGCGGGTCAGGCTACTGCCCCAGAGTCCGCCACTGTATAAGGGCGGACTGTCCTTGTATTCATAGGTCAGGGATCAATTGTCCCCCTCTTTAGGGCTTTATGGGATACGGTTTCTCACGCCCAATGGTTTCCAATACTGTTATATGTATTTGAGGTTTTCGTATCATTATGCTTTTTTAGCCTATTTATATTAAAGTTATGTTTTAAGGCCATTTTCTTCCTCATTGTGGTTGGTTTGGTGGTGGCTGGTTGGAGGAATATTGGCTTATTAACCACTTATTTCGTGTGGCTTTTGGTATTCTCTTGTAAGTTCGATCATATACCGGTTTTATGCAGGCATTTTTGGCTCAAGTCCATGTATGAGCAATGGAGCATCGATTCTAAGGATGGCATTTTCAGTCAAACCTTTTATTCACAGCATCAGGTCTCTTCAACGTTAGCGATTTGCATTTAAATGACTGTGACTAGAACTATAAGGATCCAGTGTCTCATGCGTGGGAGGTTTGAAAATGTCTGCAGCGTATTTCGATCACTAACATAAACATAGTCCCAAGAGGTCTTTTCTTTGGATAAACTCTTCACCCCTTCAAGCCGTATTTAAATCAGAGAATTTTCAAGCAAATGGGAAAAGAGTTACGGCTGTTGCTCCTTGAAGCTCTTAACCCTCTATGAGGAAGAAAAAAGTAATTTGGATGTGAACTACAACTGCCAAACTCAGAGTCAGATTGATCGAATTAAAAAAATTTTTCCCAGTGAACCCGGAGATTCGTGAGAATTAAGAAAAAGAATTACATGATAACAAATACGACGATACCAGTATCATTTTTTGTAAAAGCACTAGGAAAACATCGTCAATTCATGTGAGATTTGGCAGACTTTCGGGAGAACTAGTGTTCTACTACTGTTTACAAAGTAAAAATAGAATTAGAGACACTCTTACGGACATTCTCTTTTACGGAGTATATAACTCGATCTGTCCGACTCTGTTAAAGATGTTAATTCATAATCGTTCAAGATCACAAGGGTATGTATTCTTGTGGTCTAAAGTGGTGGAGACTGTATGGATGCATATATAGCTGGGGTAATAACCACCGTTTTTTAGATATACATAACGCATACAAACTAAGAGAACGGGGTGAATACCCCCTGTTATCGGGTTTGAACACATCCCATATCAACACCATTGTGGAGAAGAACTACAACGTTCGTTATCGATTACAGGTTTACCCGCATAAGTTATTATTCTCTCCAGGCTCAGAGCTCTCTATTGATGAAATGACCGGCTCCTCACTGATGGTCTATCTTTTGTCCCCCCACACTAGATTTTAGTCATTTTTGGTGGGTAAAGATATTAATTTATTGTTGTGAGAAAAAAATATACGTGGAAAAAAATATTTTTTTCCAATCCTCAACAAAAACGTTGTAGAGAGTGCATGATCTTAGGCATTCCTCCTAGAGATGATGAGGATGTTAGATTGTTGTTTGGACGTCAGAGGTTACCAGTAAATGAACTTGGGCAAAGGGCTTTTACAGAACTTAAAGTGATAGGAGCACAAGTATGCCTTCCAGTCAAGTGTATATATCCATGCATTGATGTTTCCTTAGTCTCCTTGATTCTGGAAGAATCTTTTGACTCTTAAGACCCAAGGCCAAGAAACAATGTTTCTAAATCAGCCTTTATGGCTCTTGATAATTTAAAAAGAAAGGAGACAGGATTTGGGGGCATAGAAAAACATCCTGACAAAGGGGGAATATTGTCATCTTAATAAATTCATCGACCAGAATACCGTAATACCATGTGTCTCTTTTTGTTGATGAATCTTTGTTTGTAAGAATTATGTCCTTTGTTGACCCCACCAATTCTTTCAAACTTGAGTGAGAACTTTAATTGACTTGGGGCTAAGGAATGTGACTTGAGAGCGCAAGCATTGAATTTGACTTTTATTACCCGAAATTCCTAGTGTAGACTCTCTTTTTTTGCACTCTTTCCAATAATCCTATCTTTTCATTTTCTTTCGAGTGAATTTAAATATGGGAACAATCTCACCTCACTAATCGGGCCGACCCATACGTGTTCAAATCGGAGCAATGCGTGCCCTTTTGTGTGGAATAATTGCGTACGGGTACCTATTAGATTCATCATTCTTTCCCCCTATTCGGTTGGACTTTCTCTTTGGACTTGTATCTTATATCAGTGGACACCACAGTACCTTTTGAAACACGCTCTGGATGGTTTTCGTATTGCTGCACCCTTGAGGCTTCTTCTAGCAAGTCATTAGAAGTCGGAATCTTTATATAAGATCTATTCACACCATGTTTGGGTCTTTGAGTACTCCCGGCCCTAGTTCCGGTACTTTCCTCGATCCTACAACTGAGGAACTCAATACAGACACGCACCACACAACCACCGACGTATCCCCCCCTGTAGTTTTCCTGACTAACTCCCTCTTGGAGCTTCGGTCTACTGCGAAACGAACTATTTTTGTTTGTATGGCGGGGTCATTCCAACACAGCAGGCGGGCACTGGCCACTGGGTCTTATTGGCTTGTTTCGCTCCCAGTATATGAGCAAAATCTGTTCCTATGTGGTGGTGAGACTCTTAGTCTTCGGCGGTTCATCCACCACCTTTTTTTGAGATTGTTGGCTCTGGCTTTAGGTACATTGATGACATTCTGATTTGTTGGAATGGCACAGAGGAAGAATTGTCTCCATGGTATCAATTTACATCTGAACAATACAAAGTCTAAATATCAGATTACCTTTGAGTCGCTTTATGATTATATTTTTTTTTGGAATGTTGAGGATCTTTAGAAAATCAACTGGAGACTGGCTTAGCTAGGCACCACAGTATACCGGAAAAACCCACGGCACGAATTCTCTCTTCGGGTGTGGGAAAGCCTCATCACCCAACACCCCCATTAAAAGGGCATTACGCTGAGGGCACAATACCTGCCGCACTCAGGACGTATACTGCTGCTACACTGTGTGACTTCAATAAGAGAAGAAACCCTCTATGGAGACAGAGAGATTTAGGGAGAAAGGGTACCCGACTTTACCACATAAGACATGCTATATCAGCATGCTATGTCTCTCAATCGTTGACTGAGTGCTATTGTCGGTTTTTTTAAAAACTCTGAGAAGAACAATTAGGATCTCGGTCATTACGCCTAGATTGCACGTTTGATGAGGCGCAGCTTCGATGAAAATGTCGAGGTGCTCTGCTCCAGTAGTTCATTGGCACTTTTCTAAAGGATGGACCCTGACCTAGAGATCATGTGGATACAGTGACATCCATCCGTTACGTTCAAGACGGAGGGATAATATCTCGTATGATCTTTTGGTAAATTATGCCACTATGTATCGCCCAAAAATAGAGATGTTGGGCTACGAAAAACCGAAGGGTCCTTCCGTCTGTGCGTGCTTTGTTCTTTCGGCATATAAATAACCATTTGAACTACAACAGTACACTTTCTTTGATAGAGCAGGGTAGAGAATTTTTGACATAATAAATTGCTTAATATAATTGCAAAATGACACACATCATTTATTTGATTGAGTGCAATGTGTGGCTCATCTACGGTATATAGGTAAGTCGTCGAGGACAACTACGTCGCAGAATTGGTGAGCATTTGGGGGACATTAGGTGCATGCAAGAGACCACCTTGTAGCCCGAACATGTTCCTTCTCAGAACAATAATCTAATGGTGATCCGGACTTATTTGTTTACGCTGGTGTGGGATTGACCGTATTGTGCCTGTAATGTGAGAGGGCAGGGGGTAATCTGGTTGCAACTTTTTACTCAGCGGGGGAATGTTTCTGGATTTTTAACACTGAATAACCAAACCCCCGTTTGGCTTGGAATGATCGCTTTGACTTCAGTCTGTTTTTCTGTAAAATCGGTAATTGGGTTTCGTTCTGGTTATACATCTATAGTATTCCTGAATTTGGTTTTATAGTTGCAGGTATTTCTTTCTTTAGTATGTCAAGCCTTTCGAGTCCTTAGTTATTGGGGTCTGCTTTATATGAGACTTGCAGATATTCCAATTTGGCCACCCACATGTGTTCATTAGATATGGGGTTGCTTATTATAGAACCTAGTAGTATAATTATTTGGCTGGGCACCCAACATGTTCCTTGGTATGGGGTATGCTGTAATAGAACCAGCACTGATCAATCATTTTGGCCCGCCAACCATGTTTTAAGCTTATAACAATTCTTTATTAAAAAACATTTTCTATACTTATAAATGTCAGCTGTATATTTTATGCAATCTATTGCTTTTCAATTGCTGTATCTCAAGCAAAGGAATCGTATGCCTTGATTACAGACGCATTTACTCTCGATGTTCGGCAACAGTGCACTATATACCTGCTACTGCGCCCTGTTTCAGGGCTCTGGAAGGTCTTGGGCTTTGGTCTATGTCCGGTATCGCGTCCTTCTGTGCATGCGCCGTCTCTGTGTTGCACAATTTGGGATCGCAAATGCTCGCATCCTGGGCTGCGCGTCACGGGCTCAAGCGGCCGTTGACGTTCACTCTCAGGCAGCCATCACGCGCGCCTTTAGTGCTGCCATCTTCGCGCATCGTTCATCGTCACTTCCTTCACTCCATCACCTGCTGGGACACCTTTACAGGGTGTGGGACGTCCCTGCCAGGCAACACATCTGCGTTTGACAGGAGTTGTTTTACACATTATGGTGAGATGCTTACGGATAACCATCTGTGATGGTTTGGTTCCTCGTGTTTTTGTGGCAGTTGATGTTTAATGAGTCGTTTCTTTTCCTTGTGAGACCTGATCTATTTGTTTAACTATTCCAAGATGCCATGTGGTTACTCTGTGGCTTCGCCCTGATGTACAAATTCTGTGGCATGTCTATTTTGTTGTTAACGGGTTTTGTGAGTATATTTACTATACAGCGCAACTTTGAGGTATCCTATGCTTTTTTCTGTTACACTTGCTATACACTTTGCTGTACTTGTTCTTGCCTAATGTCTGTTGTGCTCTATGTATTTTCCCTACTGATGAGATCCTTTTCTATTGGATTATGAATCATGTTTCATGTTGGGATTGGACGAACAATAAGGCTATATACTCTTAGGTTAAGTTTTGTTCGAAGGGTCAGGCTCCTGCCAGGACCTTGCACTTATCAGGGGGACTGTTCCTGTTTCATAGGTCTTAGAGGCTGCAATAGTCCCCTCTTTAGGGCTTTATAGGGTACGTACACACCAGCTGGTCTACCAATACTGTTATATGGTATTTGATGGTTTTGTCTATAAATATGCTTTTTAAGCCTACATTTATATTAAAAGTATTGTTTTAAGGCACATTTTTTCTCTCATCTGCTGGTTTGTTAGGTGTAGTGGATGTGGAGGGAAATTCGCTATTACCTCACTATATTTGTGCTGGCTTTTTAGGTGTTCTGCTCAGGGCTCACTGTTCCCACCTTGACGTGACAAAAGCGGCCTTAAAGAGAACCAAGTTCAACTGGTTTGGAGTGGCCATCACTCCTAAGAAAGCTCTGATCTCAATCCTATTGAAGATTTATGGGACCAAAGTGAAAAGGAAGGTGTGAGCATGGTGATACCTTCAACATGGCTCAGTTACACCAGCTTCTGTCAGGAAGAATGGGCTAAAATTGCCCTACAACTGATTACGCGTGAGAAGCTTTGTGGAGTGGCTATCCAAAATGTTTCTTGACTCCCAAAGGTCGATACGCAGTTTTAGGGCAAATACTACCAAGTTACTTAATGAAATGTATGAAAATTTTAGACTTTGCAGTAAAAGTAATAAAATATGCCTTGTAATAAATCTTACCTCATTTATTCTGTCATTCGACTTTGTGGCAAATATAACGAATAATTGTTGGTAATCCTAATTGACCTAAACACAGGTAAAGGTTTACTTGTGATTTCATGTCAGATAGTAGATAAAACATGAATATGTGTCTATGATATAGTGTAATGTAAAACTTCTGGTTTTAACTGTAGTCTAGATCACAGCAACAATGGCTGCCTACACAGATCACAGCACCCAAAAAATAGGAAAGGTTTACTGACCACTTACCTCTCCATGGGCTCCCTTGCAAGCAGCTGAAAGAAAAGGGCATTTAACCTATAAAGTTATGCTAATTTACCTCTTACTGTACATATGTTGTATGAGTAGTCAGTGTACAGTAGGGGACTACATAGTGGCGGGTTGGTAGTTGCTTAATTGCAGCTAACACATCAGTGGTTACAGCACTGGAATGGTGCTCCTGCTGCCATTGTTTTCAATTATAGATTTGGGATGAGCCAGCTCGAAGTGATGCATTGATTTAGACAACGTTGGCCATTTGCTCGGGGTGCCCGCGGCAAAATTGTAGGCTCCTGATTGTGGGAGGTCATGGCAGTGGAGGTACTTGTGAGGCTTTCTTTACTCTGCACATGTTTTCTATTTTACTACTTCCTGCCCTCACGGGAGGAAGTAGTAAAACCGCCCCATCTTTGTACACCCTGTGAATGTATGTACTATTGTACAGTATATTGTACCTGAAGCTCCCAGAAGTGTTGATTTATATTGGATAGTAAAGCAATGTAAATACTTTGACCCGCAGTTAGAACACTGTTCATTGAATTCAGACGCATTCTACGCTACAAGATGAGCGCAAAAATAAATTGCAACTCGAGCTGCCATAAAAAAATCATACATATCGCTTAGTTGCTTGGAAGATGCTGACAAATTAGTTGCACTAAATCAGGCTCCTAAGGTTGATCGAGTCCACTTAGTGTAGTCACTGGAAGCCTGTAAAAGCCAGGGGATGCAGTTAGAGGATTGCAATGGCCATTTTAGATATACACAACAAAGCCCAAAGCAAGCCTCTTGACAAAAGTTCAGAGCAGGAACAGAACCAGTAGTGGGATGCAGTGGGGAGGCTAGAGCTGTACGCGGAGGTGGTATTGTAAGGCAATAACACTGGTGGCTCACAAGAAAGAGCTATAACTGTGGCTCATGACAAGTGTTTAGTGATGATCATGAAGCATATCACATGACTTGTTCTTATTCGTAGGCAGTCAAAAACCTGTTGCAGAAGTTTTCGTTCTTTCAGTCGTAAAACTTATAACCACGGATGTGTTGGAGGGTAGAGAAAGAAGCGAGGTGATGGTGATGATCTAGTTTTTGATTTAAGGGCATTTTATTTATGATCAAAGAAAATTGGAGGAGCTTTTCTGTGCTTTTTTCCTTATCTTAAAAGTTCTTTAAGTTTTTTTGTGTAAATGCAATTCTTCCCTTACCCTTGAACTATTAACACTGTAGTTTCTACTTTTTCCCCTTTTATAACTCCCAATTGACTTGGTATTCTCTGTCTCGTTTAGTTAGTTAAGTTTAGAAATAAACAGTGTACTAGTACTTTCTTTTAAACGCAGAATTAGCTTTAATTCTGATGCCTGTTCGGTTTTCTTATTAACCTGTCAACTTACAATGCATCATGAGATATTTGATTTGTTGTTGTGCCACAAAAGCTGTATTATAGAGACTGTTAGCAGAAGCAGGTGCCTAGAGGAGCCTCATCCAATCTGTAGCGTCCACTCCCTTTTTCACATACTTACGTGCATTCGAAGAAGATTCGCTCTGCAGCCTCGAAAATTTGGGAGTTTTAACATTCTTGAGAAGTTTCACAAAGGCGCAACGTGGCGGGCTCTATTGACATCTTTTAATGAGACTTTCTTGTGTAGACTCAGGTGCTGACAAGTATAAAATAGAGTCATGGATGATAATGTTGATAATCTGTTTCTTTGTATTATAATAGGTGCTCACTCAAAAGGCATAAGGACCAAACGCATCTGCTGCCACTGGAATATATCTTACTGAATTGCAATTTAAAATGTATTGTGGACACCACCACTTTTCAGATGGTCACGAGACCTCCATTAGTGCGTGGTGTGCCCTCTCTCCATATACATGTCTTGTACTATTTCTTTATTACGTGTTCCTGTATTTGAAAAAAATGTTTTTGCCAACATGGAAAACATGATGGAGAATTTATTGGGACTTGAACTTTTTCTTTTATATAAAGAAATCATCTTTAAATCCAATGAAAATAAAAACATAAATTTTGTTCTATTGGTTCAAAATAAAGTGGTAGACAAAGGTCACAGACTTAAAATTTCAGGCCTGCTCGCGAAACTCACCACAAAGAAATTCCTCAGGTGAATTTCAGATTAAAAGTGTTGTAAATGCGGCACTGACTTGTATAAGTCTTGCTTTGTTCTTTTTTTGTATGAAGTTTGCTGCAGGGGCGGTCGGCTACCTGTTGTGCTGCAACTATAGCTGAACTACACGGTTACAAGATGCTCGCTTTCTCAGCGGGGAACTCAAATCTACTTGGAGCTCCATTGATATGAATTAACATCTATCAATTTATTAATATGCCCACAATATCCTGGTGTCTCATAACATCTTTAGAATGGTCGTCAGTTTATATCTGGTATGAGAGAAAAGAAGTTTGTTAGGTGTTATTTTAATATCAGAGCGTTAGTGTGATGTTGTTTAGTTTTCACATTAAAAATAAAAACATATTGGTAAAGGGAAAAAAATACTTTATCACCCTTCATTTTAACGCCAGCAGTGGTTGTTTATGTGTTATCACATTAGTTTTTCCCTCCTCGCCTTACAAGAGCCATAACTTTTTTATTTTTCCATCTACAAAGACATATCAGGGTGTTCTTTGCTGAGGACCAAAATGTACTTTTAAATTTGTGGTCATTAACATACCATTGAATAATACTGGAAAAACAGTAGAAAAAAATTCTACAGTGTTGGGGCAAAATGTGAAAAAAAAAACGTACTGCGCATGGTTGACGACGGCGTTTTGTTTTTTACTGCATTTAATATTTGGTTACAAATGATGATGTTATCTGTATTTTTGCAGGTTCATACTTATTCCGAAAAGTGCCATTTGCTAAATGTGGGTAATGGTTTTTAGTATCGTAGACATAATTTAAAACATTTTCATCGGGTTTAAAATTTTCGCCACGCGCCCATTTTTATGGGAGACCATTGACACATTTGTTTATAATATTCAACTATGGACTTGGATGACGGTGCATTTCTTGCTGGCAGAAGTATTCTTTTCATTGATACCAGTCTGGGATAAATGCAATTTTTTTTATCACCTTTATTCCAATTTTTAGGGGACGTGAATTGACCCAAAAATGCAATTTTTGAGTTTGCTATATTTTTTATTCTACGGTGTTCAGTGTATAATGATAAATGGTGTTATATTTGAATAGATCAGACTTCTATGGACGTGGCAATACCAATTATGTGTAACTTTTTATTATTTTAAATTTTTTTCTAAAATGGCAAAAGGGGGATGATTTGAACTTTTAATTTATATTTTTTCTTCACTTTAGAACCTTTATAAATAATAATAGGAATATTGAGTTCCCCTAGTGCAGTTGACCAAAGGGGGCTCAATTATTAGTGCATTCTTTTGCATTGTATAAACAGCGTTTTAAATCCTTCGGACTAAACGTAATGGGACAATCCCTTTTCATCGTGCAACAACTGTTCCGCTATTTTTTAAAGGTTCAACAATCAAACAAACCACATCAGGGCTATGATATACCATTAAAAGGATACTTTAGTTGCACTAGCAACAAACCTAATCTACATGTTAAAATGTCCATGTAGAAAAATGGAAATATAGGACAGACCAGCCGCCAGTGAGAATCAGGATAGGGAACATAAAAGTGCTATTAGAAATTTTTAAAAACAAAAAAAAATAGCTCAGACGTACCACAAAATTTTGTGAAAAAACTGTAGCGAAACATTTCAATGAATACCAACATAATATCTGTGAATTTACGTTGGTGTGTACTTGAACAAGTGAACATCTCAGATATATGCCAAAATAAAACAAGGTTATTACAGAGGGAGGCGTATTGGATTGCAACAATGGATACAATTGCCCCAAAAGGGGTTAAATGGGGTCTTTGAGTCTATGTTGCTATTTTGTAACTTATGCACTATATAAAATATTTTTCCTATACCTTTTTCATGTCCTCAAAAGCTTGAGATATGTATATTGTTTTTAACAGTGATGTTAGTATATTGTTTTTTAGTATAGATAACATGACATGCACACCTGTGAAATTTCATGGTCAGTGAATAAAGAGGATGACGTGCCTTTACAACGCATGCTTGAGAAGGAAGGCGTGCCTTCCGAAACGTCGCGTCATTGCATGGCGGCACTGGGCTGCAACTCCGCATGATCGGCTCCTACTAGTCTACTATGGGACTATCACTCACCTCCTAAACAGGAGAAGCTATACAGCTAAGTACTGCCACGTTTTCATATGTTTTTCATTGCCTAAGGTGTTCGTCATAGAAATATGTCTTTTATGCACCAATTTATAAAAATGAATTAAATTTAAATGTTTTGTCCATACAGCCTATGTGTACGTTTTTGATTGATGTAGGGGAGTCTAGGCAGGGTACTCCTAACGGCTGGGACTATAACGTGTGCACTGCTAATATACGGCATTATTTGCAATTATTGGATTATATTTGAATAGATCAGACTTCTACGGACGCGGCAATACCAATTATGTGAAACTTTTTATTATTTTTAATTTTTTTCTAAAATGGCAAAAGGGGGATGATTTGAACTTTTAATATATATTTTTTCTTCACTTTAGAACCTTTATAAATAATAATAGGAATATTGAGTTCCCCTAGTGCACTTGACCAAAAGGGGGCTCAATTATTAGTGCATTCTTTTGCATTGTATAAACAGCGTTTTAAATCAGTGTAAAGTGCGCCTGAAAGTACGATCCTCTCAAAAATCTGGTGTCTGGTATACCTTGCATAGTAAACTTAATGCGCCTAGAAAGGAGCATTGTGCAAATCACGACGCATTGCGTATCATTACTGTCACGAGTGGTCCCGCAGCCCCTCGTCCGGGCTGCGGGCGCACTCGTGCGGCCACCCGCCGGGGTCCGGCGGCCCCTGCCGGTCCCGCGGGTCGGGTCCCGGCTGCCCGCTTACCTCTCCGCGCTCCCGCGTCCTCCCGTTCTCCTGGCCGGCCGGAGCGCGCGTGCCCGCGCCTTAGGCGCGCGCGCGCCGGCTCTCCAG
Organism: Phyllomedusa bahiana; assembly: GCA_025379985.1. Taxonomy (NCBI): domain Eukaryota; kingdom Metazoa; phylum Chordata; class Amphibia; order Anura; family Hylidae; genus Phyllomedusa; species Phyllomedusa bahiana. The sequence goes on along the minus strand of JAODAL010014618.1, from coordinate 89 downwards.
GATTTAAAGGGGCAGTACGCCCATTATTGGTTAAGGCTGGCAGGTGGCCCTATTTAACCCCCTTCCCTTTCCGGGGCATTTCCCGGGGA
>JAODAL010014617.1:0-86826 GCA_025379985.1 Phyllomedusa bahiana | reverse complement strand
TTTAACCTACCTTATGGTGCAGACAAGTAAAAATTTCCCAAAGTTTTGAAAAAAATTTTGGGTGTTTTGTACTGTTGCTAGGACAGATGGCTACAACATAGGACTTAATGACTATTAATTATTTACAAAGTGCCTTCATCTTCTGTGACTCTTTCCATAATTTAACATTTTAAAGACAATTCAACATGAAGCCCAAAAAAACTAGACATACAGCTGTCTGGGCAGATGAGGTGTCAAACCTAAGATCTACCACTATGTAATTGTGATTGTCGATTTACTGTGATTGTCAATGCTGGTTAATTACATTAACTAACATTATTTGTACTGGAGTATATAGGAAAATCATATTAGTACAGCACAAGTAATGCATTTGTGGAGACTTTTCAAAGAGGAACTGAAGAAACAGGATAACGTGTTGCCAATATATAGTCCCAAAGGAAAAGGAGGTGTTTCCTGTGAACAACCAAAGGAAAATGCAATGCATGCTTAATTATATTTTTACAAGCTGGAGGAAATTATATGCAAAACTATTAGAAAAAATAAAACGAAATATGCTCTTGAATATTAGCACGCCATATTGACGTACTGTAGTAAAATATAAATTCTAACTTACTTTCTTATTGTTTTGTGACAGCAAAATGAATAGATAATAAGCAGACGGTTAATTAACTGAAGCTCTTTCCACAGGACCTCATGCTCCTCCTAACTCCTACTAGCCTAACTCCAGTTGCAGAGGAGCCCACCTCTTCAACAAGTTAGGCCAACATATGCACTTTTACATTAACTGGAAATTTCCTGCCAGGGCAATGCACCTATTTCCTGCCAAAGAAGCGTTACTATCGCATAAACAAAAATTGTACATTATATGGTTTATTTATGTGGTTTCTTTTCTATTTTTCTGTGAATGTTTTCATCTTGTTTTTTCTTTGGTCACCATGAAAGATAATTGAGAACTCATAGAACAATTATATATTTATTTTTTACAGGAATATTTTTATCCTCCCAAACCACACTAGAAAGCTGATTTGCAACTCAAGACCATGCCTGGCAATTACATGATTTTTCATGTGATCGCCAAGACTCATTGCTCTCCATGTACTGCGCAAAGTGGAAAGCAAAGGTAGTATTAAGTTGTTTTTGCATGCTCCAGGGGCATTGATAGGGATAACTTCTCCATGGGGCTAATCTGTGTCCAAATCTGTAGTGATATCCACTGCATCCACTTGTATTTCTTCAACAACTTAACAGGAAACCTGCTCGCTTTCATCAGATTGAGTCCCCTCTTCCTCACGTGGTGTCACAGACTTTGCTTCACAAAACAGTAAACATGTTAAACACACATATACATAGAAAATGCCTAAAATGTGCTTAGCAATAAAACCACAAAAGTTACATATAAATTACCCTAGACATAAAATCCTTAAAATTGGAAGAATAACTCCCAAGAACATAACATTTTTATGGATTTTTCCACCAGAAAAAAAGTGGAAAGGCTATTGCTGGAACACTTAATGGGAATCTGTTGCAATTTTTTTTACTAATTAAAACATGATACTGATGCATATTCTTTTACTATTAGCCATTTTTATTTGCTGTTTCTAGAATTTATTATATTTTCCGCTTGTGATTATGGGTGTAGCTTTAAGAGAGATGCTTTACAGCAGCTTCATGCACATAAGAGCCTGTAAACAGGAGCAGACCCAATGACTTCTCTAGGAAAGTTTTTTAGGCATGATCTTTGACCTGGGAAGAAGTCAGGCTTAAGGGTGGGGGAGAAGGGAAGCTGTGACCATCTCCTATTGGTTCCTGTGAATCCTATGGTATCTAAACACATTGGTGCCATCTTTCATTGTAACTTAGTGCTGATGATGAGAAGGCTGCTGAAAAGTTTTCTCTACAGAAGCATCAGACTATTATTAGGCCTTTTGGCCAAAGTGAAAACTGCAGGACTTCAGGATATTTAAAAAATATCGATTGTGATATGGAATATTAAAAATAATGCAACCAAAATTTCTTAAAAACATGAGCTAGACAATAAGTCATTTTCTGATAAGTCACACCCCTTAATTTGCAGCATGATAATATATACATATACTGTATATTTTGTAAAAATATGTTATATATAAATTTATATATATTTTAACACACATATATTGTTTTATATATATATTATCACTCAAAAAAATTATAATATATATATAAAAATATATATATATATATATATATATATATATATATATATACACACACTAGTGTGCATCATCTAGTTCAGAACTAGGAGCCCCTTCACCCAAAATCAGAGGCATCTTTTCTTGAAAGTACATAATCATTCAAAAATGCATGTGGGTTGGGATCCCACATATGTATACCAAATCACTCTTCCACCAAAAACAAATTTTCCGTGCTAGGCCTAGATGCACCAGCTATACATTGTCCCTATCTGGATATTACTTTTAAAATAAATTAATTGCTACAGAACAAACAGGAGAACGCAGCCCTAATCAGATGCAATCACAGGCAAAATACACAACAATTACATTCAGTGACTCACTCTCCCCATTCACCAGTCAGAAAAGTTTCTTTCAGCCATGAAATCTCCTCAGAGATACCGTATATTTATACCAGAGCTTGAAAGTAAAGATAGAAATAAATGGTGCAGCTATTAGTCCTGGCCCAGTGCATCCAATGCATCCACCAATGGCCATATACGTTTTCTGACATCTTTTTCAGCCATTGGTGGACTATCAGACACGCAGTGGCCGCCGTATTTATTCCTAACCAATAGTGCCCCCAAGTATAGTTCATAAACACTATGTACCACAAAAAAATAAATAAAATCAAATATTCACAAAACCTCATACTCACATTATAGCCATTGCGCCTGCCTGTCCTGGAGACTTACACACTTGTAGGCTACAAGCTATATTGTCACCATAAGAATATTGTATTGCTTTCTGTATAATGCTTTTCATTCAGGATCAGTATGGTAGTATTATTCATGCATTATACGATGGTAATCTAATTCTGGTGTGATGGTAGTATTTATTAACATTATGGTAGTTTTATTTAGACAGTATATAGAGGTGTTAGTAGGACTGGGAAAGAGTTGATCCCCGCCAACCAACTGACTACCCACGCCGGGGAACGGGTCTGTGCCCCGGTTTTCACCAGACCCGGCAACGGGGAGGGTTGTGTTCCGTACTACCCAAAAGGTCCTTACCCTTTACTTACTTGCTTCATTCGCCGTACAGTTGCAAAATAGAACCAAAATTCTAGTCGAAGGCAAAAAGGTTCAGGCCCAGCAAGATATTCTAGTCAAAACGAAACTCGGGCAGGCAGCGGCAAAAAAAACCCAACAAGGGGGCAGGGAACTTAGCAGGCAGAATGCGTACCACGGGAAATCCAAGACTGAACTAACCAAAACTCTAAAGACGGCTTCCAAAAAAAACAAAAGACTCAAGGGGTCTTTTAAAAAATTAAAAAATACCATATATAGACCACGGCGTTTTATTACCAATTTTAAACGGTGGGCCCTTAAAAATCCAAAGGCTTTACAATCCAAAACCCTTAAGGCCCAGGGGATTATGTCCGGGGGCTGTTCCCAGAGCCCGGAACAGAGCGGGGTGGTAATCGGGGGTTTCTGTAGGCAAAGGACCCCTTTTTTTGGCTGCTCAAGCCCAATTCTTATTTCCGTGCCGGAAATTACACGGGACCCCAGCAAGCGGCTGCGCGCCGCGCGTGTGCTTTTACCCCCCCCACTTCCCCTCTGTCTTTAGAATTTTAAGGAATTATGACAAATTGGTTTTCAGTCCCCGAAGTTCCCAAAGCCCTTCCAATGAAAGAATGAACCGGGTTCCCCTTTCACTTTTTTTCTGGCCCCCTTCCCCTTTTAATCAAAATTTTATAGTGAGAAAAAACAAAAGTCTGGAACATTCAACATTATCCCCCGTTTGGGTACCTGAAACCCCTTCGAATAAGTAAGAGTCCGGGCAGGCAATTATCAAGAAGACGGGTTCCAAAAGCTGGAGCCACACAAAAGGACCCAGGTAATTTGGGGCCAAAAACTTTTAACATGGACTTAAATGGGGTTTTTTTAGCAAAAAAAAAACCCTAATGCCTGGCTCAATAGGGTTTTGGGGGTAAGGTTTTTTAAACCTTTTAACTGATTTTGGTGGGCATAAGTTTAAAGCAGGGTCCTGTCAAGTGGCCCCCCAGAGGGGGCCTTATTCCCTATTGCCCACGCAGAAAAAACGAGGAGTGAGGAAAGGTGGGCCGAATGAACCCAAAAGGCCAAAAAAGGGGGGAGGCCGCATTCCCCCAAAAAAAAGAAAAATTCCAAAAGTCATTACGCTATGACTAAGGGCTGACTTGCAGCCTGAAACGCGTAAGTGCGTTTTTTTGTCTTTTATGTCCGTTTCTGCTTTTACAAGGAATTTAATAAATATGGATCTTACTGGAAGCTGAACATTTTTTGTTTCTTTTTCTTATTTTGTACGTGGCAAGGTTCACCACGTGTTCTTTTCTTCCTAATTGAAAAGAAGTGGGATAGCTGGCTTCCAGTTTGTTTTTGGTCTCTTACAAAAACTTTTGTGTATCTTGGAGTCTCTCAGTTCCCTTTATTTATTACAAAATTATATATGAGAGAAAATATTACATATATTGTATTCTGTGAATCATTCAACATTTATCTCTCCCTTTGGGTACTGGCTGCTAATCCGAATACAAAATAACAAATTAGAAATAAGATAAGACTTGTTCCTTGTTTCCGGCAGGATATACATATTATTCTATATGAAGACTTATGGTGTCATGCTAGCAGCACTCTATTGTGCATGTCTGATAATAAAGTGCTTTAAGCTACAGTCTCTTGTCAAAGTAAATTGTGCTGGCTGAAAATTAACCCTTAATTAGCATGTGATTAAATCTTGGTTATATTAATAGCTTTAAAATAATTTAAACTCTAATAAGCATGGCTACTATTTTAGAGGTAATTCATGGTCATAATGTATTAAAAATATTTGGACCTTGTATAATGTTATTATATGGAAACTGTATGACTATATGATTTAAAGCAGGGGTCTGCAACGTCGGCCCTCCAGCTATTGGGAAACTACATCTCCCATCATGCCCACTGATATAGATTATATAAATGCATGATGGGAGTTGTAGGTTCCCAACAGCTGTAGAGCCGAATTTGCAGACCCCTGATTTAAAGGCTATATACACTTTGCTGAGCTGAGGATGTGGCTGCTTTCCTCCCTGAACACCAGCAGCCACATCCACTGCTAAGTCCGAAGTACAACGCACAATCGGCATTGTCTGTCCTAACTGGGTAAGTTCACACGGCTGATTTTGACGCTATTTTCATAGCGTTTCCGCGCCTAAAGTAGCGTAAAAAAAAGCCTCCAAAATGCCCCAGTTCATTGTCATTGATTCCTATATAAAATAGTGTTGTAGTTCACAGATGAGCTGTTTTTTCTTCGCATTTTCTCAGCTTCTTTGGACACTGTTTTGGACGCTGAAAAAGAAGTGTCATGTCAATTCTTGAAGCATTTTAAACACTGAAAATCCCCATTGAAATCAAGGGAGAGCTTCACAACCTCGTCCAAAACTGTGGCGCAGTTTTAGACGCAGTTTTTGACTCTTTTTCAGCGCGGTTTTTGCCCTGCCTATTATTTTGTATGGGTGTTTCTGAAACAAAACAGTGTTGGAAAACCTTGTCGAAAACCTGATCAAATCCTCGTCAAAACCACATCTGAAAAGTGCTGCATTGAGGTGATTTTTAGACGAGGATTTGACGCTGATTTGGACAAATAATTCAGCATCCAAATCAGCCGGGTGAACTTATCCTAAGAGAAAAGCACTAGGGCTGTTAGCAAGTGATCTTTCCAAGCACAGGTCAGACAGGGAAGGCTGTGCTATACAGAACATTTTGCTGAGCAGATGGTTGTGGCTGTAGGTGTTTAGGGAGAAAAGATCCCAGTCTTCTCTAGAGACTTTGAATATTTCTCCCAGATAACTGGCAGCCACATCCTCTGCTCAGCTTGCTGTAATAGGAGCCTTGTGAATGGGGGAAGTGCAGTGTGCCAATACTCCAAATCCAGTCATAGCTTGATAATTGTTTTAACCCTTCCCCCGAGAAAATTCTGCGTACCACCCAAGCGTATCTGTCTATGATAAGAAAATTATATTGTGCATTACATTACTTAAAGGGACTGATGTAAATGAAAGGAGGAGTCCAAGGCACCAGGGTTCTAAATAAAAATTCATCTTTATTTGTTATCCACTAAAAAAGGCAACGTTTCAGCCATGCAAGGCCTTTTTCCAGCTATAGAAGACCTTGCATGGCCGAAAACTTGCCTTTTTAATGGCTAATAAATGAAGATGGATTTATTAAGTAATAGAAAAGACACACTCTATATGGCTTAACAAAATATATTTTTAACTCATACTTTTAAAAGTATTTAGATATATGTTATTCAAGTCAATATCCAGATTATGATCCACTTTGTCCTATGAAATGCTGAACATGTAAGCTCTTTTTTATTTCTTACTCTGGATCTGGGGCCGTATTTGAGAGGCATTAGATTTTTCTTATTGTTGTTAGCATATGACGTCAGAGGGGCAGAGAACTGAAGTAGATTTGACCTGCCACATAAATGTAAGTGCTGACATAGAAAGTAATTACTGGAGCAGCACCATGTTTAGACCGCACAATCTAATATTCTTCAGCTAATGGTTTCCTTGGTTACTGCTGTTCGACTTGATATGGTGCAAGTCTCCCCAAGTTTATTGTCTCAGGCATAAAATGTCTGGAAGTTCTAGCTCTGCAACATTTAAGGCATATAACACAATATTTATACTCTTCTAACAACCACACAAAAAGATTTTGTTAGGCCGGGTTCACGTAGTGTATAGTGGCGCCTACTGTACACGCCTCTATACGCCTGCTGTAATTAGAAGTACGCACTGGCGTTTTTTGCCTGTATTTGACCCAGACCCCTGAGGACACTGTTGTAACAGCGAAACAACTCTTAATAGTGACCCTTGTGCTCCACAGTTCACTACTGTACACACATCTCTATAAATAATATAGGTGGAGCATATAGGACCGTGATTTTAATCACGTTTGTTCTTTACTTTATTTTTAGATATTGTTAAAAGTTATGTATTAATGGGATTATACTACAGAAAATTGGGCTCGTTTTCTTTTGCCTATTGGCACAAAAAGTATATAATTAATAGGTTATTGTCTTACCTGTGTTTAGGGGTCATTTCTATTGAGGTACTTCCAGGAGCGTAACTAGAGAAGTCTGGGTCCCATTAGCAAACTTTTGGATGGGGCCCCCTCCTACTCTCCCAACCACTAACATTTACTGGGACCTCTTAGTCACGCAGTTACTAGATAATGCAAGGAAATACCTCACCATACATATCACCATCATACTGCTACCAAAGAAATTCCCCTATACCAAGACAAACATTACCAAACATTACCAGTAGCGGCACTACATAAGGACCTGCTTATACAGTCAGAACATGACCACAAATTACCAAAACTTTGTGACTGAATAATACCCTTACACTATTACTGAATAAAGATTGGCATACAAAGACCAATATTCTGCCATATAGTGACCATATAATAGTATATACCAGTGTACACAGACTAGTGCTGACATATGACTGTTTACAGTGCAGTTACAGCTTGTGACTTACAGGTGATGTTTTTCTGAGAGTCGCTGACTTTCACTTTTGTTCTGCATCCGGTGCCGACCGCCATGATGACTTCTCCCGGCCACCACTTGTTCTTGCAGATTTGGACTCAATTATCTTAGAATCCCGTCACGTAACCTCCGCTCCTCACAAGACCTTCTTCTCTGCTCTCCCCTTATCAGCTCATCACACAACCGTCTCCAAGACTTCTCCCGTGCTTCACCCACACTCTGGAACTCACTGCCCCAACACCTCAGACTCTCCCCCACTCTCACCAGCCTCAAAAGCAACCTGAAAACCCATCTCTTCAGTATTGCCTACAACCAACAATAACCCTGCTGTCACTACACCATCCACAACCATGTCTGCCCCTCACCTTCTGTCTCTTCCCACCTTCCTTTTAGAGTGTAAGGCCTTGCGGGCAGGGATCTCACTCCTTCTGTACCAGTTAGTTATTAATTTGTCACCTTTGTACTTGTTTGACCTATGTTATGTATGAAACCTGAATGTACAGCGCCCCGGAACCAAGGGCGCTCAAAAATAAATAATAATAATAAATAATAATAATCCTCACTTTTCCAGGGCCTCTCTCACTGTCCCCATCTCTGTACAAACTTCCCAGGGGTGGGAGATCGGGTGCAGGCCATAGTCCCCTGGAGAGGAGGAACAGAGGATTTACCCCCTGGAGATTGCGTTACAGCTATGACCTGTACTAATCAGAACCATATTACCAGGTAGGTAGACCCCCAATAGATAGGTTGGTAGGCCCTAGGTTGGTAGGCTTCAGGTAGGTAGGTAGGCAGCAGGTAGGCCACAGGTTTTTAGGCAGTACATAGGCCTCAGGTAGGTGGACCACAGGTAAGTAGGTAGATTGGTTCTAGGTAGGTAGACATTAGTAAGGCCACAGGTAGGTATACAGGTCCCAGTTAGGTAGGTAGGCTAGAGGTAGGTAGATTGGCCCTAGGTAGGTAGTAGTTAGGAAGTATGTAGGCCCCAGGTAGCTAGGTAGGCAGTAGATGGGCCACAGATAGACTATAAGTGGGCCCTACATAGGTTTGTAGTTAGGCAGACTACAGATGGGCCCCAGGTAGCTAGGTAGATAGGCTATAGATGGGTCCCAAATAGGTAGGTAAGGTAAAGAGTGGATTCACATAGGTAGGTAGGCTATAGGTGGGGCACATAAATTGAAAACAAGCTTTAGGTAGGCTATAAAGAGACCAATTTAGGCAGGCAGGCAGGGTTTAGGTAGGCTATAGGGAGCCATATAGGTAGGCAGGGTTTAGGTAGGGTATAGGGGCCCATATAGGTAGGCAGGGTTTATGTAGGGTATAGGGGCCCATATCGATAGGCAGGCAGGGTTTAGGTTGGGTATAGATGCCCATATAGGTAGGCAGGCATGGTTTGGGTAGGGTATAGGGGCCCATATCAATAGGCAGGCAGGGTTTAGGTTAGGTAGGGCATAGGGGCTCATATAGGAGGGCAGACAGGGTTTAGGTAGGGTATAGGGGCTCATATCAATAGGCAATCAGGGTTTAGGAACGGTTTAGGGTACCCATATAGGTAGGCAGGCAGGGTTTAGTAGGGTATAAAGGCCCATATAGGTAGGCAGGCATGCTTTGGGGAGGGTTCAGGGGCCCATATCAATAGGCAGGCAGGGTTTAGGTAGGGTATATAGTAAAAAAAAAGATAACTTTCTCACCTCTCTCAAGGATCTCTCGATGCGATGAGCAGTCGGTCAGCCTCTGAGCCCGGAATGGGCGGCACGATGAAATGATGTCATCGTGCCCTCCGTGTCAGCACTGTGGGCTGGCGCCTTATAGGCTTAAGGCCTTAGGCTTACCAGGCGGGTTAGCAAAGTGGAGCGCCGGTGGCACTCTGCTACTACTGGGCAGTCCTACCTCTGACCACTCGCGCCAGAGGACCGGGGCGTTCTGAGGAAGAATGCAGCGGGCCCCGCAGTTACGCCCCTGAACACAGGGCCGTTTTGCAGTGAACTATAGTTACGTTCATGGTCGGATGGGCTCAGGGGCGGAACTTCCGGGGTAGCAGACATAGTAGCAGCTGCTACGGGGCCAGCGTCCTTAGAAAGCCCAGGCCGGGTCCCCTAAATACAGCTACATCTACTACCTTGTTAGTTCCACCCCTGGATACTTTTAAAGTGCTCCACCCTGCCCCTTTCACCCCCTTTCCCCAGATTAAGGCAGAAAAAAGACTGTTTTTTTTCCGGGCGCACAGTAGGGGCGAGGAATATCCCTGTAAAATCACAGCACCTATTGGCATGTTTTTACCGTATTTGTGGGACGTACTTTGGGTGCATTGCAGCACAATTACACCCTGCAAATACATTGTGTGAATACCCCCTTACAACAAATATGAAGAAATATATAACTAGGAGGGGACTGTTGTGTATATGATGATCCTAAACATTTAAATATCCATATAGTCCAAGAATCAAGTCTTTGGAGGTGACACCCCAACATTTTCCTGCCTAAGGACATCCTCTCCAATGTTTCTGTGTTTTGGGATGGTGGTCTGAAGCTCCTCTGCTTCCGCTAGGGGGTTCTGTACGAAGAACAAGGCTGAACTACTCTTTCTTTGTAGCAGCTGTTGGCACTATTTCTTTGCAGGTCATCAGTTCTGCACTGTGCCCACTATGAGTACACACAGCACCCACTAAAGCTCCTACATTTTATAAAGATAAATTATCTGTTATGCCTCCCTCATTTTCTTCTCCTGCATAAAGTTTATCTGATTTGGCAATAATCCTACAAATCTGAGGTATTTCTATCTCACCTGTATAAAACTTATCCCTTCAGTATATTCTGATACTTTTGAAAGGAGATGTATCGCTTAATCGGTTCGGCTGTTTTCTTGAAGCTTGATTTTCTCAGTTCCTGAAATCCAGGGGTGTTTCTTCCCTTGCCAGCTGGGTGTTTCTTAACTGAAGGGGGATTACATCATCCTCCCCCTTCACTGCTCCTGCTCGCTCCCGAGTCAGTGTGTTCAACCCCCCCACCTCCTCCACATGTCACTGTGTCGTTCCTCTCCTTTAGCAGTCTTATTTTGAAAGAGCTGTTTACATACCACAGGCCTGAATTTAGTCTAGACAGTTTTCTATGAACTCAGTGCACTGATCTCTTCTCCTCTCACAGCTAAAGGTTTGTTACAGTTGAATCCAGTCTTCTATGAACTCCTCCATAGCACAGATCCTTCTCCCTTCTATGCAGGAGCATTAGACACTGAGGCACAATTCTGCTGTTTTCTGACTATAGAAGCAGCTGCAGTGTCATGAGGAGCTGGTAGCTGTGCAGAGTGAAATGTTGCCGGTCCCTTACACGCCGCAGCATTAGGCACTGAGGCATATGTTGCGACCGGCGCCCGCGACTCCTCCTGCGGGCGCCGCCGCAGCTCTGCCCTGGTCCCCGGGACAAGTGCCGCCGATGCCCGGGTGTCGGGGGGGCGCGGGGCACTCGCCCTCCCGGCGCGTCAGTTACTTACCCGGCCGCGCTCCTGTGTCCCTGCAGTCTCCTGCTGTCCGTTGCGCGCGTCCCTGCGATCTAAGGCGCCGCGCGCCGGCCTCTTTTGAGATTTAAAGGGGCAGTGCGCCGGTAATTGGTTTTAAATTTCCGGGCACTGCCTCTATTTCACCTGGGCGCTTCCGCCCGCTCCCGGCCGGATCTTTAGTGCCTTGCCTATCGAGAAAGCGTTCCCTATTGTCTCGTCCTGATCTACTGTGTACCGTACCCTCGCTTCCGTCTATTGACCACGAGTCTCTGCCGCCTGCCCTGACCGCCTGCCTGTCCACGACCACGAACCATAGCTGCCTGCCCTGACCTTCTGCCTGACCCCGACTACGAGCCTGCCTGACAAATTTGCACCACGCTATTCTTCGGCTGCCACCGCAAGCAAAATCACGTCAGGGGTAACGGGCCTGGTAGACTCCGCCGCAGCAAGTCCATCCCGCTTTGCGGCGGGCTCTGGTGAAAAAACCGGGACTCTTAATTCCCTTCCCCGGCGTGGCTTACACCATCGCTTGTGGGGTCCAGTGGACCACTTCCGGTCCGGAACCGTAACAGCATAATTGCTTTTTTTCTGTTGTGAAGCAGCTGCATTAAAAATGAGGGCGGGGCTGTATAGAGTGAAATTGTTGCCGTCCCTTATTCTGAGTGAAGAGGCAGGAATGCGCGCTCCCCGGAAATACGAAAGGGGGGGGGACGAATGTAAATTAGTGAGCCCAGCCAATAAAATTTAAAGGAGGGGAATCCGACCCGGCCGGGGGAAACATGTTTACAAAAAAGGGGAAGATAAGGGATCCTGTGAAAAGAGACACCCTTAAAATGACACCCAAAATTTGCAAATTGCTTTTTTTACTGTCCCCTTTATTTGAATCCTTTTATTGAAAAGATGAAAACCCTTTAAGGGATGTTCAATGAGGGGAAATTTTATGTGGCAAATATGCAGCAATTCTGCTGTTCTCTGCAGGTAAAGCTTCAACTGTAAAGCCAAGCAAAATTGTGTGGATTGTGCTTTGGAGGTTAAAAATATAAATTAGAAAATAAACGCTATGATTACCTTCCGCACTATGGTGACGTACCCCATCCCCATATATGTGGATTTAAATCTAATATAGCGCCTGCTTCCTGCCTCTGCCAAATATTGGCTTTCCGAGAGAAAGTAGAAAGCTGATCTTTGGTGTGTCTAGACTTTTCCTATTCCCCCCCTTTTGTTTTATTCTTTTGGGGATTACAAAAAAAAACATGGGGGGCCTTTTCAGCCCTCAAGTTTTGAGTTTTTCACATTTGCCATCGGACAACCGGAGGCATAACTAGAATTCATGGGGCCCCATATCAAAATGAGATGCGTCCCCAATACCTAATGACAGCAAACTACAGGAGCAACATAAGAAACAATAATTTAAGGTATGGATATTAGCACTATATATCAGAGAACCCACAAAGTAATGCTAGAGAGTAGAAAGCCACCAACCCTTTATTCCCTTCATAAAGGTATCAGGTGGGGCTTCTCAACCTCTGGGTCCTATAATGACTGCTAATGCTGCAGTTATGCATATAGCCTACGACTAAAGTTATGCCCATCGGCAACAAAGCTTTGTTTAGACAAGCATTAATGTGTAGGTTGGTGAACAGTATATTTTGCCTTGGCAGGTCTATATCCTTTCTGTAAATAGTTGCCCATCACTATTAGAAACTATGCTCTGAAAGACTGTTCAGTGATGGCTTTATGTGTTATATGATATATAACTGCAGGGCTGCTGGATTGAATGTCGTAATACATGTTGGTGCTGCCATTTTGGATTGCTATGACTGATAACAAAAATTTAAAGGGTTTTCTTGGGGTGAGAAAGGGAGAAGTATAGGTTCAATTGGGTCTTAAAAAAATCTTTTGCTGGAAGGAGGACACAAGTGGGGGGGACGCACCCAGATGAGCAAAACCTTAGAAGATTTTAAAGGGATAGTCCGGTGGTTTAAAATGTTTTTTATTAGGAAAAGGAAATGTAACATAACTGCATTTTCTAATGTACTTTATAGCTTGTATCTATGTGCATTGTTTTATTTGAAACCTGCTTTCCTGGTCCTATATCTTCCACTTCAATCTGTGTGCAGTCACAGGCAAGGAACTTTCCCCCTTTTCTCTGGTGGTAATGTGCTGGCTGATTCAGAAATGAAAAAGGGCATAAGCTTAGCTTTAGAAAAGAGACAAACAGCCAGCCCCCTTCAAGCATTTTATCAAAGCAGAAATGGAGGCTATAGGACTGTCACAGCAGGACTCAAATATAACAATGCAAGCAGGTTTGAACTATAAAGTGAATAAGTTAATACTATTACACTATATTTCCTATACAATTAGACATAGTTTTACTTTGTAGGCAGCCTGCAAAAAGCTTTGACCTTTTAGAGACAAATTAAGGCAGTCTATGGGGTGATAGAAAAGAGTTCTGTTGCCTCTGTAGAAAGGAATAGTGAAGGCCAAAGACTGTCCACCTGGATGTTAGTTTGTCATTCTGTGGAAGAGGCAGGGGGTTAGAAGCTGTACAGGGTGTGGTGGACTGAGGCCAAAGATGTGACATAGGTTTGTAGAGAGCTGTAGACGAAGGCCTCCTGTTGATTTTCGGTGTTAAGGGGGGGCAATAGTTTGTCAAATTTTTTCCCGAGGGAGGGTCATTACAGGGATAAGGGGTGCCATTCTTAAAATGAGGCTAGGAGGATCTAGTATGGAGGAATTTGGGTGGCGTGTTCCACTGTCGCGCTTGAAATTGGGTTTCTTAGGGGGGCTGGTGAAGCTGTAAAAGAATGTTACCACAGTATGGAGAGAAAGCTAGAGTGGTTCCTTCCTGGGGCCGATGACCTAGCTTGTCTCAGTGGTCTTGTTGTCCTTTAGGCGGGACAGTGACTGAGATAATGAAGTCTGAAATGGTAGGGGGTTTGTTAGGGTTGAGGGGTCACCCAATGTTTGGCCCCGGGATCCAGGTTGGACAGTACGTAAAAGAGTGCTCTAGGCCTTGTGGATTTTAGGAAGAGTATTAAAATGGGGTCCCTGAGAGTAAAATTGGGACTATATTCCTCATTCATGAAAGGGGAAACTTGAAAGAAAACCCTTTAAGGCAAAATATGGGAGTATCTTGGTGGAATTGGGTTAAAACTGGCCCCTTTAGCGGAAGTCTGATAGAGTGGTAAAGAGAGTCACCAGGTAGATGTAAAGTGTAAAGCTAGATTGACGTGTTTAATGCAACACAGGTCTGGAAGGGATTCCTGTGAACACAACAGGGACCCGAAATAATTATCTTCTGTTATAAACAAAGACAAGCACATAAACTGATAAGAGACTCTTAGTTGTGAGGAAAGGTTAAAAGAACTAAACTTATTTAGTATTGAGAAGAGACGTCTAGGGGGAGACATAATTAATCTGTGTAAGTACATAAAGAAAAAACTATGTAGCTGAGAATATTGTTATATTCCTGTTAATATTTTGTTCCAGTGCCACCTAATGTGGATGTAACCACTAAACATTTGTGCCTCATCTGAAAACGGTAACTATTAAGATTGCTGTGTCTCGGTTTGTGAATTAGAATTCAGTAAAAGTATACTGTTTGAAAAACAGTGGTCTGTGACTGTCTTCTTTTAAAAGGGAACCACTCAAGAGAACTCTAACCAAATTTTTTAACCCTAACCCTAGACAAGTAAACGTTGTTACCCACCAAAGTCTTGTAACCCACCAAATATAATTGAAATAGAATACTCATCATATAGTGCCATATTTTGTAGGGAGAAAAAGGATCTCAATATTTTATATACAGTAGCCCATTTTATAAAATAAAAATATCTAGTTCTCTAGAAAATATCAGCCAAAGGCTGTGGAATATAACAAGGTATAATATAAATTTCCTTTTAAAGCGAATCTGTCAGCGGTTGCATTCTGTCTGTTCATTTAAAATTTTGAAATTTTCCACCCTCTTTTAAACACAGGGACTACACTCACCGGGCCCCTTTATTAGGTACACCCCGTAGAACGGGGGACCCCTTTTTTCCTTTGAACTGCCTCAATTTTTGTGGGGTAAATTCCCCAAGGTGTTTTCAAAGATGCTCAAATTGTCCAATGGGCCCAAAGAGTCCAAAAAAATTCCCCCCCCATGACACCACCCCCCACCGAAACCCTTGATACAAGGCATGAGGATCCCTGCTTTCTTTGTTGACGCCAAAATTCGACCCTCCTCCAATGTGCAGCAGAAAAAATTGGATCATCAGACCCGGCAACGTTTTTTCCCAAACTTTACTGTCCCAAATTTTGATGAGCTTTGGGGAAATTGGAGCCCCTTTTTGTTTTTAGCTGAAAGGAGTGGGACCGTGTGGTCTTTTGTGTGTAGCCCCGCCTCAAAGTTCGCCGCTGTGCATTCGAGTGCTCTTCTGCCTACCTTTGGTTGTACGGGTGGCTTTTGAGTCACTTTGCCCTTTTTATCAGCTCGAACCAGTCTGCCCATTTTCCCTTTTACCTCTGGCACACAAGGCATTTCCCCCCACAGGCTCCCCTCACTGAATGTTTTTTCTTTTTCGGCCCATTTCTCTGTAACCCCAGAGTGGTTTTTGCGTGAAATCCCCGGAATCAGCAGTTTTGAAATAAGACCAACCCTTTTGGGCCCCAAAACCTGCCACGTTCAAACACTCAAATCACCTTTTTTCCCCATACTGATTCGGTTTTAATGCAGGAGATTGTTTGACCATGTCTACATCCTAAAACATGAGTTGCTGCCATGTGTTGTCTGATTGAAATTAAAATGTTAAAAGGGAGTTGGCAGGTGTTAATAAATGGCCGGTGAGTGTATATTTTTCTGGAAATGCAAGTATTTCGAGAAAAACACTTTGAACCTGAGCTGGGCATGGGAAGAAGAATACTGGCACAAGGAGTGGAGACCAGTGTGCAGCTTCAGACCTAGACAGCTTTAAATTTAAAGTCTCTTCAGGGTATATTGGGCAATGATTGTCTGCCATAGTCACATGTGCAATTTTCCTTGCATTATTATGTATAATTTAACTTCTACTTTGACCTCTAACTGACACATGATGCTGTTGGGAAGGAAGTCGCAAACTCATGGATTAAGACCACCGCATACAGCAGACACCCACTGCTATTGCCTGGGATTGGAGAAAACTTCAATCCAGGCAGTTTAATAATGACCATTGCATCCAAATGATTATAAAATGCCACGGTGCTATGTTGCACTGCTGATTACCTAGGCATCCAGGCCTGCCATCTTAGCACTCCTCGTACACCCTGCAAAATTTACGTGTTACCAAATAGTGTACAGGTATGCTTTAGTGGTCAAGTACTCTTAAGGAACAAAAAGCACTGCTTAAAAAAAATCTTTAAAAAAATCTATATATAAAGAAAAAATTAAACATAAAAAAAGAAAAGTTAAACACAATTGGTATTACCGCATTTGTGAAAGTCTGATATGATCAAATATAACATTAGTTATCCTGCATGGTGAAAACCAATAGAACAAATACCCAACGGCAAATTTGTGCAACTTTACCTCCCCAAAAATTGAAATAAAAAGTGATCAAAAAGTTGTATGTATTCTAAAATACCAATACCAATAAAAGCTGCATTCAGCCCACAAAAAATTAGCCCTCATCCAGGTCCATAGATAGAAAAATTTAATTATTTGTCCATAAACACAAAACCCCCCAAAACAGAGCAATTGTGTTTATTTCATGTTCCACCCCACAAAGATTTTTTTCCTCCCCAGTACATTATATGGTACGATAAATGGTACATCTAGACCCACAAAAAACAAGATGGTCCATGTATGGCCATGTAGAAAAAGAAAAATGAACTTATGGTTCTTGGAAAATGGGGAGTAAAAGATAAATGTGACATAAACAAAAAATCCTGGTGGGAAGGGTTGAGAAACAACTGGAGGCCAAGTTCACATGCGCCAGTGCTACGGGGTGCGGTTTCAAATTGGATTCATTTGCACACATTATAATATTTAATGGATGGATGGTTCAGCAGCAAAAGAGAATTTTACGATCTGGCCAATAGTGGGATTGTGCATCCTTTTCAGCCACATGCCATACTCCTGCATCACAGCTCAGTTATAGGGACATTGCAGTCAGTAGTACAATTGATACTGCTGATTGGTTATAGCAGTCACATGCTGGCTGGTAGCAAACAAGAAATAGAG
Organism: Phyllomedusa bahiana; assembly: GCA_025379985.1. NCBI lineage: Eukaryota > Metazoa > Chordata > Amphibia > Anura > Hylidae > Phyllomedusa > Phyllomedusa bahiana. Next base: position 69,407 of record JAODAL010014617.1, on the reverse strand, counting down.
CACTCGCTGCTACATTGGATTGTCATGGCAAATTGATATCTCAGTGTATTTTGTTTTCTTATTATATCATATTTGCTGCGGTTTTAATTTTGTTGAAGGTTGTATAACTCTTTTATCTATTACACTGCCTTGTGTGGCTAGAGAGATTGCTATACGTAAACCTGGGGTTAAGGCTGCTAAACTCAAAACTGTTTATGCTAACATTGATTAAACCTGTTGAATTGTATGTTTTCCTTATTACTTGACATTTTTTTCATAGTTTTGAACAAGTTACAATTTTTGATAATTTATGTAAAAATTGGCTATAACCTTAGGAAGACAGAGCTGTATTTGAAATTAAATAAATTAAGTAGTTTTATTGAAACATTTTATTTTCCAAAATCAATCTGTACTATTATTTTTTTCTACTGTCCTCTCTGCTAGATTTTTCTGGTTCCCATGTAGAAATGCAACTATTATTTTTTTGCAGACCTGTTTTTATAATTTAATCATTTGTTTATTGAAAACTTCAAAAAAGAATTTGCTAACCACAAACAATTTGCACAATCTTTTAAATTTCTTGCCCGTTTCTGCATGTAAACTTGCCTAGTGATTCAATCTTTCTTGTTGAATTAATGTGGCATCTTGCACATGGAGATGATGGTACATTGATTAAATATGCCGAAGATCATTATATAAAGTGACACCAAATTCAAAAGTAAGCAGAGATCGTGATATGAAACAGGTATATTTCTAAAAGTGGTATCATATATTAAGGAAGAAAAAACACAAAATTGTCTTAGATATTTATTGGTATAATTCTTTTATTATTCAAAATTGAATATCATTTTAAGATTTGGATAAACATATCGAGTGATTAAACGATAAAAATATTCCCATACTGTAATTAAACACGTTATAAAGAATTCTAACAACTAATCTTGTTATTTGCAAATGGATTAAAAATATATTCTGTAATATAATGACAATATAATATCAACTAATATATGGATTTGAAATGATAATAAAGTATGTAATCACATGATTTTGGAGCTTTGGTTTATAGACCAGAGATGCCAAGGTTCTAGAACTGGACTAGACTAAAAACCAATTCCATGGAAAGGTCTAAGGATCTGTACCATACATTATTTTGAATGGGACTGAACGCTGTAGCAGCCATTTTGCATAAAATTGAGCCTCTGTGCCTATATAGATAACGTACAGGCTGTGTTGCCATTTGATTCTGGTGATACTGGAGGCTCAGACCCTTATGGTTCAAACACTGATAGCCTATTTTACTCTTAGAAAAGTTTTTAAATTAACATTAAAGGGGTTTTACGTTATTTAAATACTGCGCAGTCCCATAAGAGTGTCTAAAATAGAAAGTAAAAACTTCACCTTTTAGATCTGCTTTGTTCAAGCTCCTGGTAATTCAGCCAATGACTTCATGATCAATGGTCATGTGACGCTGCAGCCAATCACAAGCCTCAGCAGTCACATGCCATTCAATTCAGAATTGTTTTTGTATAATGGAAAACCCCTTTAAGGATTCAGTAAGACAGTCCTGCTTGTAACCAACACAAGTAAGGCTGCAATATCCAAATCAAGATCAATGGAAAATAGTAATATCTCTTTATCTACTTTTGCAATTTGACATGACGTCTTAATGTGTTTTTTTTCTATCATTATAGTTGTAGTGATATCTTTAAGCCATCTTTTATGTTATGCACAGTCCTGGATTGCTGATACTGGCTGAAAAACTGGGCAGTGTCCGACTGGGGTCCCTTTGACCCAACAGTGAAGTTGTTTCTTGGTGCCCACTAGTGGAGTGGTTTCTTGGTGCACACCAGTGGAGTGGTTTCTTGGTGCCCACAAGTGGAGTGGTTTCTGTGTGCCCACCAGTGGAGTTGCTTCTTGGGACCTACCCTACAGCTCTTGTACATGACAGCGCATAGTGTACATGACTTGCTTTCTGCCTCTCTTTCTCTGCCTTTCTCCCTGAAAAGCAGCCATAGGTCCACCATGGCAAGGGGCCCACTACAGGTCTTGTTTGCTCCCCTGTGGGCAGGCCATGCAAGTCTGAGTTCTTTTCTGCTGTTCCGATTGTTCCAGTGCTGATCATAGACTGTAGAGTTTGTTGATCATTTACCACTTTCTGTTAAAGGGAATGTGTTATCAAATGTTATCTAATTGTTTAATTAACATTTTTATGTTAAACACTTTTTTTTGGAATTTTTGGTTATTTTTTTTTAAATTTTCCATATCACTTTCAATATTTTGTAATAATTCTTAAGTCCTGCAATTTTCACTTTGGCCACTAGGCCTAATAATAATCTGACACTTCCTTTTTCAGCAGTCTGCTCATTATCAGCACTAGCAAGGCCAAACTGAAAGGAGACACCAATGTGTACAGATAACACAGGATCCACCAGTCACAATAGGAGATAGTCACAGTTCACCCTCTCCCCCTCCCTCACTGACTTTTTCCCAGGTCACAGAGCATATCTAGAAAACTCTCCTAAAGAAGTCATTGGGACTGAGTCAGTCTTAATGCTCCTTTATGCATGAAGCTGCTGTAAAGCATCTTTCTGACTGCTGTTAAAGCAGTGCAGACAACAATGCTGTCCTCTCAATCATATCCCCCCAATCATATATAGACGATTGAATTGAGTAATCTACAATCAGAAAATAAAAATGGCTAAAAAAAAATCATATGGATCAGGGTCTTGATTTAATAAGTAAAAAAAAAATAATTGGCGATGGATTCCCTTTAAAGAAGGGGCCATGGAGGAGCGTGATATATTAGAATAAGCTTATATCTGAATTAGAGGTTCCATTTCGATTATCTGTTACGGATTTAGTGGAAAATATAGTGCAGCACGCAGCTGTATTCTTCCTGTCTAACATTTGTGATCAGAAAAATCCTTCTGAAAACAATACTAGGACCGTTAACAGTAACTAACATTACAATGTATGGACTTATAGAAAGTCTTTGACCCATAAAACTCCGATTATGTCTCTCCAAATAAATCCATTCAAAGCATAAGCAGCACAGTCCTCAGAGTGTTCTGCCCCTTAGTTCCAGCAATCAGTGAAGGTCTCAGACTCTGAGTAACATGTTACTTTGACATATTAAATGGTTTATGAAACAATAGTGACACTTTAATTCACTGAATCAATGTTTTTATGATGTCAGAGTAAACCGAATGTCTCATATTCCTGGTGTTGGCCTTTGATTCCCATATGCCTCAGAACTTTTTGAGTGTTTTTGGCTGTTGTTTAGGCATGCATCAACATTTTTCTTAAAATATGTCACTCATTTCTGTGTCCTCAGCATCTAGTTACGCAATCAGAAGTCAATGTTCTACATTATATCGTCACATGTCAGGACGCGTTGCTCTGCTGTATCGTACATAATACATAAAGCCAAGCACCACACCCTTCTGTAAGAAAAAAAAAAGATGTGTTTGAGCAACTGCATCGCCCTAATTTAACCCTTCCTTTGTCAGTGCATTAAATGGGAACATAAACTCAGAGGGGAACATGTTACAGGATGTACTAAATTTGTTCTCTTGTATTTGATGGACATGGGAAAGTGGGCAGCAATTACTTTAATAACTAATGACTCAAAATCAGCCACTAATGTTCAGTTTCAAAACATGAAAAGGCTCATCTCCTTCATATTTTATATTTAGTCAACCTACTTACTTATACATTTTTTAAAAATTTTATTTTTTTTACACTTTTTCTTATGTTCATCTCATTTTTTTTGCTTTAAAAAGAATAATAATCTTTATTCATATAGCGCCAACAGATTCCGCAGCACTTTATAATTTGGAGGGTATAAGTACAGACAAAACCAAAACATTACACAGTAAAAAGCTACTGACAGATGAGACATAAAGGGCCACATGTATGAAAACTCTCTAGGTCTAAAACTTACTTTGTTGTCCATAGCAACCAATCAGAGCGCCCCGCTCATTTCATATGGTGCTCTGAAAAAATACGACGGGCGCTCTGATTGGTTGCTATGGGCAACAAAGTGAGTTTTAGACATAGACAGTTTTCATACATGTGGCCCAAGGTGCGAGGGCCCTGCTCGCTCGCATCTTTGATAACAAGTTATTGTTCTTTGGTTTTAAGATAGCTATATTTGTTAAAGGGGTTTTACCACCATAGACAATGTGGCATATCGTTTGGATATGTCATCATTGTCTGATAGGTGCGGGTCCCAACTCTGAGACCCTGACCTATCTCAGGATCGGGCCCCCAAATCTCTCAGTGCAGACTGGAGAGTCGGTCACGCTTATGCACGACTTTCCATTCTGTTCTATGGGAGTTCCAAGCAGAGCGAACGCACTCCAACGCGTGCTTCACCCCTGGACAAAGCCCAAGCGAAATGCGCATTGGGGCACGTAGATAGATAGATAGAAATGAGATAGATAGATAGATAGATAGATAGATAGATAGATATGAGATAGATAGATAGTAGATGAAGTAGATAAAAACAAAAATATACTTACTCAGGCTCCAACACTTGTTCGGCAGAGATTTTTATGGCCATAGACTTTACATATTTTGCTGCAAATAAACTATTGTAAATAATTGATAATTGGGATTTCCCAGACCAGTAAGTCCTGATTGATGTCAGTCTGTTCCATTGGTTGCAGGGGTGCCAATAGGGCAGTACGGGCAGTACTCCTGTCAGGGGCCTTAATCAAAAAGGGGCCCACTGATATGTTAAAAAGTAGGAACTAGTAATGGGTGGGGGCCCCATTTGATTTGGCTGTACGGGGCCTGAAACATTTAATAGATGACTGATGGCAGCCCTGATTGGTTGTAATACTTTCTTGAATAACCTTTGTCTGAGCTGTTGATTTAAAATTGTGATTTTTTTTCTAAAGATGTATGTTTGAAGAGAAACTACATTGCTTTTTGCTGCACAAAAATGATGTCTGATGGCTAAGATACAAAACTTTAAAATATTGGATTATATGCTTCCAGTTTTTTTTGTCTGGTTTTTATTTGTTCAAAATTTCCAGCTGTAATCTTTATATTTGACATTTTTATTTACAAATGAAGAAATCTATGTAAAGATGTATTTCAGTAAATTAACTTGATAATAAAAAGCTATGCGGTTTCCAAATATACATTATGTATCAATTTAGTAGATGTTAAGAAAATGAATTACACATTTGTTTTAATCATTTGTATCATTTATAGCACCTTTATATTCCACAGCACTGTAAAGGGGTTTCAATCTTTACACATTTACTGGAGCCAATAGAGGCCAAAGTGGCACACTGCCCCGCCGCCATTAGCTGGGGCCTCCACTAATCAAATACTGACTTATTATGAACTTAAAACTTTAGTCATTAATTTTGTCAAAATCTTTATACTGCATCGGTAATAACAGGACTTAATAACAATACACAATGTACATGTATAATAATCTGTAATAATTTTTTCTAAGATTTTATAAAATAGGTATTACTGTACTTTTTAAAATATTCATTTTTTAAATATTCATTTTTATAGGGGTAAATAACCGCTAATTGGATACTGTTCACATAGATATGAGATAAAACAAATGAATATGAATAATAATAATAATAAATACCGTCAAATGGAAGGCAGGCTAGCTGGTTTTAATGACTAGGTCTGGGGATCAGAATATTTCCCATGATCGTGCAGTAGCAGTATTTTCCAGTTTTTAGTCTGATAATACATGAGACAGTATAGAGAGGTAATTTTAATACTAATAGGTTTTGTGTGCTTATTCCTTGTTTTGGATTATAGTCCATTACTTGTTGAATGTTTTTAATTATTGCATGGTCCTAATATGATAAGTGGTTTTATTTGAAGAGGACTGCATGATGTCATTTGAATGGGACTGCAGAATGTCCATTTGTGTATTTATACTGACAATGTGATTTTTTTTAAGTGTTACACTGTCCAGGTCCATGTCACGGTACCTGTTGTGGACCACAGACATGGCCGTGTCCTTTCTGTGTTCCTGTGTTTGTCCCAGCCCCTGCCATGTTCCTTAATTGTTTTGTACTTACCTGCTACTGCCTCCTGTTTCTGCCTGTGTCCGAACAAGCTAGCTGGTCTGGATTTAAAGGAATAGTGTCCCAATTACTTATTACCTCCTGGAATATAAGGAACTTCCTGCCTCTGTTCCTGGTCTGTTCATGATTGTCCACCTGTGCTCCTGACCATTGGTTCTTTCTGTTACCTGGTCTGTCTGAACCTGCGTACATTTAATCCTGTTGTTCCTACTGTCCTGCATGTTACCTAGGTTCCTGTTTTTGCTGTGTCCTGCTGTTTTGCCTGTCTTTCTACACCCGGGTTCCTGCTGTTACTTGCCTTCCTGATACCTGTTTACCCTGCTTTATCCTGCCGTCTTGCCTGTGAGCTACTTGCCTGGACTCCATCACCTGCACTTCGACTGCCACTGCGAGTAGCCATGTCAGGTGTAGCGACCAGCTCGTTCCCTGCAGCCAAGTCCACCCCAAACTTGTGGCAGGCTCCAATGAAGACAGGTGGCCCTTTAGACTCCTCTCCCTGCCGTGGTTTGCTATACCACTATCTCCACTCGTTGTGGCACAGACGATCCACACCAAGCACCTAGCGTCCACAGTGGCAGTGCATACTACCACCGCTGGTCCGTGACAGAATGAACTGACCTCGTTCACTTTGTGATATACACAATGCATCTTATAAGGGAATGGGAATGTTTCACAAGCACATAAAATCCCATAGAAGTGAATGGAGAGGATGGCCGCAAGTACTGTCCACCTCATTCTCATGCACGGTCGGCTCACAGCTAGTTGTGAATGACCTGTGTAGCACATAGTCATTTGTGGATAAACCCCTTTAAGATTAGTGTATAATATAGTCCAGTATTAAATAACCTTCCCCCTATAGGAATGATATAACAGCTATTAGCTACCACAGTATAGATAATGTATTTTTCGGGCCTGCTGAAAAAAGTTGGCGAGTTAACTTGACTGTACTGGTGCAACATGTGTGTAGTCTTGGGGACGAGCATGGAAGGTTCGGATGATGGAGGGATTTTATCTAAGATCATGAACAGACCATATAGTCGGGGCAGGGTGGTAGGCATAGATGAGGGAGGAGATAGGGGGTTTCAGCACTGTGGGGAGGTTTATGTTTGAGATGAATTAGTTTAAACTGTATTCTATACTGAATGGGCAACCAGTGCAATGACTGGCACAGGGTAGAGGCATCAGTATAGTACCTGGAAGGAAAGATTAGCCTGACTGCTGCATTCAGGACAGATTGGAGATGGAAGAGTTTAGATATAGAGAAACTAATAATAAGGAGTTACAGATGTATAAGGGCAACAATAAGAGTTTTTGTTGTTTTCACAGTGAGAAAAGGACGGACTCTCAGATATCAACAAAATGCAAATCCAGCTTCACCCGTAAATGATCAGGAGATGCACAGACCACTGGGAACACTGTAAACGAATCCAAGAATAAGAGGCAGGTCCAGTGTCTTCCTTAAAAGGAATCCACAGAAAAACGGTACAAAGCAAGCAGCAAAATCTGACGTGTTTCATGTCTTTGGAATGTAGACCCTTAGTCGTAGCAATTAAAAAACGGAAAGACAGGTGTTCATAAAGCGTCCAGAATTAATCAGACACCAAACACCGGTAGATAAGTGATTGGATACATAGACAAAGAAACATAAGTGAATTATACATATGTATACAAGAAAAATAAAAAATATATTAATAATGTAATATCAAATCCTGTCTGTTGTTAACACCGTACGGTTCACGTGTATTGAGAGAGAAAATCCAGAAGGATTCTCTGTGTAAGTTTCCTTTCTCAGAGATGTTCATAAAGTGCACATAACAAGAGCAGGCAGGGCATTGAATATAAGGAGTGAAGGACAGAACAGAGTCCAGTATGAACCCAACAATGCAGGCCTGCTGTCTAGGAGTTATGGTAGTGCCACACACTGAAACAGAGATATCTGTCATTATGATAGCTGATTTTTTAAAAATTTTTTCCTGTAAATATTTTTGTTACATTTGTGTAACATGTTGCAGAACAAGTATACTAAAATGTAATATTATTCTACGACTGACAGGTGTCAATCACCCCAAAAAAGAAAGAATAAAATACCTGTTGTATAGCAGAATATCGTTGTACTTCCAGAAAGCTGGGCTTCATTGTTGCTTTATACTTTATATAGAAATATATTATAACAATAGAGTGTTGTAAGTTAGTCATGGTGCCTATTTTAAAAATCATTGAATTCTATGAAGCTATCTGAGAGGCTGCTAATGGGCAACGTTCACGATTATGCCATAGAAAATCCAATGAAAAACTATATATAACAGACATAAAATTTTTAAAACAAACTGTGACTGGAAACAATACTATAGTGAACAAAGTGCTTTTAACGTTTGTGAAAATGGCCTTTGTGTTTCAGTTGATCTTATCATATAGGTTGCTTTGCTGGTTTGGAAAATCTACTATATATTACAGAAAACTGGCTATAATATGTTGGGGTAATACCATTATGAAAGAATACTGTCTAAATTAGCTATAGTAAATAATATGTTAACTCCAGGTTTCTAGGCTAGTCTAAAATGCATTTTAAATGGGTATTCCACATTGCTGGCCTATCAATAATAATAAAAAGACTCTTTATTTAAAAAGCCACAACAAAATCCGCAGCACTTTACAACTTAGAGGGTATAATTACAGACAAAAGACAAACATTACACAGTGACAGCTACTTACAGATGAGACACAAGGTATGAGGGCCCTACTCCCAAGAGCTTACAATCTATGAGGGTGCCTGGGGGAGACAAAGGGGGAGAAGTGCTAAATTCTTTCATGTTTCATAACTATGGGGTCGTGTACATAAAAATTGGATGAACCTGCCACCATGACAGTACATCTATATACAGATAAGGAGAGGACATGATGTCAAAGACAGCGGACAGGCAGTCACTGGTGTTTTGTAGCAGGGCAGGAGTGAGGTCTCGTAAAGAGGTGTATAATTGAGAGTCATCAGCATAGAGATGGTTCTGGAATCCAAATCTACTGATGGTTTGGCCAATGGGGGTTGTATAGATTGAGAAGAGGAGAGGACCAAGAACCGATCCCTGAGGGACCCCAACAGAAAGGGGGAGAGGAAAAGAAGTTTAGCCTGCAAATGAGTTACTGAAGAAGCGGTCAGAGAGGTAGGAAGAGAATCAAGAGTTAGCGGTGTCCTGGATGCCAATTGCACGGAGCATGCTGAGGAGAAGATGGTGATCAACAGTGTCAATTGCTGCAGAGAGATCCAGCAGAATCAACAACAAGTATTTACCCTGAGATTTAGCATTGTGGAGGTCATTAGAGACTTTAACTAGAGCAGTTTCTGTGGAGTGTAAAGTGAGGAAACCTGATTGTAAAGGATCGAGAAGAGAATTATCAGAGAGATAGCGGATTAGGCGAGAGTAGACCAAGCATTCCAGGAGTTTAGAGATGAAGTGCAGGTTAGAGACTGGTTGGTAGTTGGCAGCGCAGGATGGGTCCAGAGAGGGCTTTTTTAGTCAAGGGGTTATAGTAGCCTGTTTAAAGGAGGATGGAAAGATCCCAGTGGAGAGAGAGAGGTTACAGATTGCAGTTATGTGAGAGAGGACAGCTGGAGAAATAGATTGGACAAGGTGCGAGGAAATGGGGTCTCTAGAGCAGGTGGTGGGGCGATCACACAGGAGAAGCCTGGATACTTCTTCTGTAGTTGGGTCAAGGGCTGAGAGTAGAATAGAGGACGTGCGGGGAAGGACAGGATGGGTATTACTTAAGGATTGAGATACAATGTTTTGCCAGATATTGTCAATTTTGTCTTTGAAGTGAGTGGCCAGATCTTCACCACTATGGTCAGTGACCGGGGCCTGAGCTTTGAGCCTGAGAAGGGAGTGGAAGGTATGAAACAGACGTTTTGGGTTGTTGTGTAATGTTGAGATGAGGGAGGTGAAATATTCTTGATTGGCGCAGTGAAGGGCAGTGTGGTAGATCCTGAGCATGAATTTTTAGTGGAGAAAATCTGCAGGTTGCTTTGACTTTCTCCACAGACACTCAGCACACCTGGAACATCGCTGCAGATGGCGAGTCTGAGGAGTGTGCCAAGGCTGCCGGCGTCTGACTCTAACCCGCGTATTTGTTTCTTCAATTGTATGGGCTGATTGCAAGAAAATAGGATATCCCATCAATAGGATATCCCATCAATTTGTAATAATTGTAGTTCCCTATCTCAAAAAACAGCCCGGAAATCTCTCAGTTTTGAATGGAGAGGTGGTCAAAACTATACCCTTGATTTAAATGGGAGTTCTGAGTACAGCCAAGCACAGTCATCGATATGTCTGTAATGTGCTTGGTGGGAATACCCTTTTAGGAAGTTATTAAAAAAAAAAATCCTGAAAGTAAGCCAAATGTTTTCTTACTTTAAGGGGCCATTACAGCAAATACTCCATTCCACACCAAGTTACAGTATGCATTTTTAAATGCAATTTACAACTGATAACTCCACTAGATAGAAGTAGCAATGAGAAGCCAATATATATTATTTAGGAAAAATGCTTTAGGATATTATCATTTATTAAAAGGATTGTCCTCTTGACGGTTCCCTTGACAATGAGCTGATGGTTGAGGTCTCATTAGATTGTCACTGATTGTAATGCTGCAGAGGAAATTCTGTATTACCCATCGCCCATTGAAAATAATAGCTGTGAATTGAAATTTATCATGACATTGAGTGAGATAGCAGTTGTAGTAATAAATAATCCAATTCTTTGGACAGATAATCATAGGCATGCTGGTCTTTTGTTACCTTTACATCTTAAATCATGGTCGGCTACATTTTTTTCCTGCCTCCCCCACGTATGCCACCTCAGGTTGGCCAAGCATGTCCTCTCAGAAGGGAGAGTAGAATAAGGCTATGTCTACACAGCACACAAAAACTATTGTTTAGGATTCTAAAACCACTGAAAATATAACTATTCAGCCAGCCATAGACTTTAATAGAAAAAACGACTTTTAGTATACACAGGTCGTTTCATTGTCTTCCCATACAATCAATTGTATGGGCTGACCGCAAAAAAAACGAGAACCGAGCGTGGTTTTTGCAAATACAGTAACAAAAACCACGATACGATCGTGCATCGAAAAAAAACAGTCAACTTTCCGATGGTTTTTGTCCGATGCTGTGTAGATCTAGCCTAAGTCACTGCCAGTTACCTCCGGTAATGACTTGTCTCCTCTGAAAGCAATGGATTGGGCATGTTGAAAACTACTTCTGTACCTTAACATCTGTGTTTAAGGGTAAGCTGGTTCACACTCATACATATAATACAGACAGCTGGTTCCGCCTATTATGGGCACATTTAGCTTTGGTTTACATGCTGACATTTGTTTTGCCTGAATTAAAAAGCCTGTTTTTATAATTCTGGGAGGATGTTTTTGGCAGTGTTCTCTGCGCACAGTCATATTTAGTTGGTTTATTTTTTATGTCACTATGTGGTCATGCTGGATGCTTTTGTCTTTATTCTACACTGTGTGCTCACTTTTACTATTGTTTTTTTAATAGGGTTTTGGGATGTGGCGCTCTTTTGGGACCCTCCTAAGGTGTGGGGCACGAGGGTACTGTGTGGCCATCAGGTTCCTCTATCCCCTGCAATTCCGGCCCTTTTTGGAGAGCCAACCTTGATGCTTGGCCTCATCATCCGGGCTGATGCTGGAAGCAACAACTGGGTCTCCCCTGGCTTCGGTGAGGGGGAATGCTTGTCCCAGAAGCTTGGGGGGGTGCTTTCTGACCTGGAGGAGCTAAAAACAAGGTTTAGGGGGGGAATCTCTTTTTAAAGAGGGCCATCAATACACCAAATCCTTGTGCACTTTTTGTGTAACACTGTTACATTTTTCATGCACATATTTGGGCTTATAAAAATTGTAACATCCTTAAAGGGTAAGCATTCTAAAAAAAACTTTAAATGCTTTGATAATCAGATTTTATCTCCTAGATAAGGATCAGTCAGATATGGATTTAATCATTTTCAAATTTAAACATAGTCACTACAATCTGACATTATTGGATTGCAGCAATAATTATTACAGGGGTTTCCCATGAGTTTTAAAAACTTGACTACTGCTCCCACTATCCTGTAATTAAAAAGGGATGCTTACCCTTTGACCAACGACTGCTCCACTGTTCCCATTAGTCCCACCAGATGATGTCACTTGCATTGCTCACTGGACAGCAGACCAATCACTCATCTCAGTGGCCACAGGCATGCAGTGGGGGTAGCTGAGTTTCTAAACTCGTGGAAAACCCTGTTAAAGCTGGCTTCACACATTGAACATCGGAAAAATTCGACAGGTGATCTGCGGTAGAAATCCGAGGTGACACTTCGTATTTCTGCCGAGGGCTTTTACTTATCAGAGACGGTATTTACCTCTTTTTGGATGCAGGTTATACAGAGTGGGATATGATGAAGATCCACTCCAAAAAAGTAACATGTTTATTCTTTCACCGAAATCCGTGATGTGGAAAAAACGACGCTGTGGTTCACTGTGTGAACTACACCGCAAACTGGCTATTGAAGTGAATGGGCGTCATAATACACATGGATTTTAACGAGGAATCCAACGTGGAGTCTGCATTGAATTCCTTGTTAAAATCCGTTGTGTGAACTTACTTAGTGCTAACTAAACCTTAAGTACATAGAATCTTCATCTGACATGAACAGTTGTAAATACATTGAAATCTAGGAAATCTATTAACCAGTAGCATAGACATTATTTCATAATTTCCATTGCTATACCTTTTGGACACAAATGGCTTTTCCATATTAATGGATCTACTTAACAAAAATAAGCAACGTCCCTTATATAATGTAGAATTGTACACCACATTGTGTTTTAAGTCATCAGATAGTTAATGCAATAATGTTAAGACACTTAGATTCGTGTTGATATTCTCATGAAGAATCAAACTGTATGACTTTGGCACCCAACATTTTATTCCATTAGGGTCTATAAAAGTGGTTCTGCCCATCTGCGTATGATGATCAAAGGAGCAATCTGTCTTAAAACTAATGCCAGTGATCTATAGCTGACATCTGCCATTTAAACACCTACTCATATTTTAATGGTTTGTTCATAACCATGATTACAGAATGAATTCAGATAACAATTCAGTTATATTACACTTTACAATCTATATTTGTATAGCTAAAAAAGTGCAGCACATATCACACAAGAAGGAATTATATCATTGTAGAGAACGACCGAATGATTCATGGAAACATGGGGATTAAAAGGGTCTTGTTGTTGTCAGTTTTTTGTCTGTGAAAATTGCTCCGGTTTTCTCAGCCATACTCTAATGAACTGTTGACCTTTTACGTGAATCCTATATTATTCATGTCCCAAAAACCATTTATGAGTTACAGGACATAAAGGAAAGCAGTAACATGCAAAGCTATCAAAAAAATATTTCAGCAAATATGCCAGATATGGTGAAATATTTCCTTCAAAGATACTTGTACATCTGGTTTTGTCACGTGTACATGTTTGAGTAACAAAAAAGTTTGCATATTTATAGCTTATATGGCTTAAATGGGCCAAATATATCTTATGTAAAGTACTAATGTCTGATGTTTGACATTTAAATAACTGAATACTCTATTTTTCTGTTCAATATGGAAGCCTACCATTTTTCAGTTCTTTATTACATAGTCCTGATAAAACATTTTTGTTACAGTCAATGGCAGATGGATCCAAACATATGGGTATACAACTGCACATTCTTCAGTATCCTTTTAAGAGGAGGCCCAGTGTGTATATGGAGATTTATTTTCAGGCAATGCTCCATGGGAAAAAAGAATAAAAATTATCTCTCTTCCAGAAGGAAGAAAGCTATCTCATACTAGGAAAACCACAGTCCTAGAAATACATCTCCATCATTACCCACTGGGTCTCTTCAATGATAAATAATGCTCTCCCTCCCCCTCTATGCTCTGAGCTGCGTCAAAAGCTTCTTTCTAGCCAACTAGTAGCAAACATCTATTTACTTCTCCTATTACAAAAGAAGTGAATAGGAAACCTATGCCCACCTTTATGCTCCAAACCAAAACACTATGGGCAACATGTATGAAGCTCGCCACGTCGGGGCGCACCTTTCCGCCGGTTTTCCGGCGAAATCTACGCCTGATTTATGTCGGCGCCGGGGCGCGCTCATACATTCCATGTAAAGTCCGCCGCACCTCGCCAGTGTTTGAGGCGCAGTGCGGGACTTAGGCGCAGTGCGGGGCTGAGCCTGAGATTCGCCGCCGGAGGTAGTGCGCTCATACATGCGGGGAAAAGTCCGCCGCGCCTCGCCAGTGTGGGGGGGCGCAGTGCGGGACTGAGGAGCAGTACGGCGCTGCGCCTATGATGCGCCGTCCGAGGAGGTGCGCTCATACATGCGGGGAAAAGTTCCCTGCGCCTCGCCAGTGTGTGGGGCACAGTGCGGGGACATGGGCGCAGTGCGGGACTTAGGCGCCGTGCGGGACTGCGCCGAAAATCTGTTCCGATGCGAGACAGGCTGGAGAACAGCGAGAAATCATTCCACATGTCGGTGCGGAGTATGAATCAAAAATCGCCTTTATAAAGGCGTTCAACATTCTCAGAAAAAGAGCTGAAACCTAAAAAATAAAAAATACATAAAACAAAATCACTTTCCAATATCCTAATTAAAGAATTAGGATATTGGAAATTGCCGGGAAATACAGTAATTCAAATTCTGAAAGCTATTCTCATTGGTCGGCATAAACCGGCCAATCAGAATAGGAGCGACAGTGAACCATTAAAACCTATGGAGAACTATTGACCAATCAGAATCAAAGGCGGGACAGTTCAAAATACAGTAAAAATGCAGAAAAGAGCTGATTGGCTGAGCTAGCGGGGGCTTGGCTAGCTCGGCCAATCAGAATAGGAGCGACAGAGACCCTTTAAAACCTATCGAGAACTATTGACAAATAAAATTCAAATGCGGGACAATTCAAAATACAGTAAAAAATGCGAATAGAGCTGATTGGTTGAGCTAGCGGGGGCTTGGCTATCCAGCCAATCAGAGGCGAGCTACTTCTCCCATTGTAGTCTATGGAGAGATCGGCGCCATGCAATCTCGGCTCTCAGCGTCGTGCGGCATGGAGTATGAATAAAAAAATCATTTTTATTAAGTGTAAAATATTCTCTGAAAAAGAGCTGAAACCTTCTATAAACATAAATCAATCAAATCCCGAACAACGAAATTTGTCGCCGAGACCGGCGCACAAAAGGGAAATTGGGTTATAGAGAAATGCCGGGGAAATACAGTAATTCAAATTGTTTAAGCTCTTCTCATTGGTCGGCATAAACCCAGCCAATCAGAATAGGAGCGACAGTGTCCCATTAAAACCTATGGAGAACTATTGCCCAATCAGAAATAGGGCGACAGGGGCCCATTCTATCCTCTGATGTAGTATTAACCAATCAGAATAGGAGGGGACAAAGACCCATATTTTCCTATGGAGAAGTTTTGACCAATCAAAATCAAAGGCGGGAAGTTCAAAATACAGTAAAAAATAACAGAAAAGAGCTGATTGGCTGAGCTAGCGGTGGTTGCCTACCCCAGCCAATCAGAGCCGCGAGCTATTCTCCCATTGTAGTCTATGGAGGAGGGGCGCAATCCCAATCTCGGCGCTCAGCGCCGTGCGGCATGAAGTATTAATAAAAAAATCATTTTTTTAAGTGTAAACTTTTATCAGATAAAGCGCTGAAACCTTCTCTAAAAATAAATCAGTTAAATCCCGAACAACGCGTTTGTCGCCGAGACCGGCGCTACATAGAGAATTGCAATAGAGAGAATCGCTGGAAAATACAGTAAATTTAAATTGTTTAAGCTCTTCTGATTGGTTGGGGATAAACCAGCAATCACAATAGGAGCGACAGTGGCCCAAATTTTATCTATGGAGGAGAATTGCCAATCGAATAGGAGCGACAGGGACCCCTTATAACCTATGGAGAAAAATTGACCAATCATATTCAAAGGCGGGACAGTTCAAAATACAGTAAAAAGGCAGAAACGAGCTGATTGGTTGAAGCGCGGGGGCTCGTCCGCTTAGCCCAATCAGAGCGCGAGCTACTTTCTTTCATAGAGTTCTTGGGGAAAAAAGATTCCGAGCGAGCTCTGTGATTGGCTAAGTTAAAAGAGGCGCGGTTATTTGGACCAATGGGAGAGCGAGCGACGCTCCTATGGGGTTTTTTAATGCAAACTGAAATAAAACTGTCATGGCCCAAATCAAATGATAAGATACAGAAGTTGTCCCGAGTGTATATAAAATGAATAATAATATGGGGGTAACGAAAAAAAAAAAAAAAAATTTTCATCAATAAATCATGTTTATTTCTTTATTTTCGTTGCACCCATACTATTGATCCTTGGCTTACGAAAATAAAGGGAAAAAAACATGATTTTATTGAATTAATATTTTTTTTTTTTGTTACCCCATATTATATTCATTTTATATACACATCGGGAAACTTCTGTAGTCTTATAATTTGATTTCGGCATGTACAGTTTTATTTCAGATTGCATTAGAAAACCCATAGGCGCGTCGCTCGCTCTCCCATTGGTCAAATAACCGCACTCTTTTAATTTAGCCAATACAGAGCTCGCTCGGATTTCTTTCCCGTAGAACTCTATGAGAAGTAGCTCGCGCTCTGATTGGCTAAGCTGGAGAGAGCCCCGCCGCTTCACCAATCAGCTCGTTTCTGCCTTTTTACTGTTTTTGAACTGTCCACCTTTGAATTGATTGGTCAATTTTTCTCCATAGGTTTAATGGGTCCCTGCGCTCCTTTCTGATTGGTCAAAATTTCTCCATAGGTTTTATGGGTCTTTGTTGCTCTATTCTGATTGGCTGGTTCTGCGACCAATGAGAGCATTAACAATTTAAATTACTGGATTTCCCGGCAATTCTCTCTATTGCAACTCCCTATGTAGCGCCAGTCTCGGCGACAAACGCGTTGTTAGGGATTTAAGTGCTTTATTTTTAAAGAAGGTTTCAGCGCTTTATCTGATAATGATTTACACTTAATAAAAATGATTTTTTTATTCATACTCCATGCCGCACGGCGCTGAGAGCCGCGATTGCATTGCGCCCATCTCTCCATAGACTACAATGGGAGAAGTAGCTCGCGCTCTGATTGGCTGGGAAAGGCAAGCCAACGCTAGCTAAACAATCAGCTCTTTTCTGCATTTTTACTGTATTTTGAACTGTCCCGCCTTAGATTTTGATTGGTTCAAAATTCTCCATAGGCTATAATGGGTCCCTGTCGCTCCTATTCTGATTGGCCGAGATAGCCAAGCCCCCCCGCTAGCTCAGCCAATCAGCTCTTTTCTGCATTTTTACTATATTTTGAACTGTCCCGTCGTTGATTCTGATTGGTCAATCGTTCTCCATAGGTTTTAATGGTTCACTGTCGCTCCTATTCTGATTGGCCGGTTTCTGCCGACCAATGAGAATAGCTTTCAAAATTTGAATTACTGTATTTCCCGGCAATTTCCAATATCTGAATTCTTGATATTGGAAAGTGATTTTTGGAAAGTGATTTTTTTAAAATTATTTTTATTTTTGAGGTTGAGCTCTTTTCTGATAATGTTTTCCGCCTTTTTCGGAATCATACTCCTGCTGCACGGAGCGGAGCGCCGAGATTTCTATCGCGATCTTCTATCTGCTTCCTTGCATGTTCCGATCTTGCTTCACTTCGCCTCCGCTGGAGCATTTAGACCAAAATAAACCAGGTCTGCTTGTCGGAGCTGCCGAGCGCTGCATTGCGCCGCGCTTTGGCGAGCCGCGATCGTACATGCCTCGGAGTTTTCGAGCGCGCCGCGTCCCGCCCCGGAACGCCTACACCGCGCCCATTGCCCGCCCCTTCATGCGGGGCGCAGCTGAAAGTGGCGAACGCTGCGCCTAACACTGCATCCCTGCGTCCGACAGGGGGATTCGGGCCGGGAGGCGCAGGATACACCAGAAAACGGGCGAAAAGCCCGTTCATACATGTCGCCCTATATCTAGTAACTCAGAAAGGTGACTACATCCTAGGCTGGCCCTTAGCATGAGGTGAAAAAAATTAAAGTGGTTAATTCAAATGTCTTACCCCCAAATTTGTTTCACTTATGAAGAAGAGAATGTGTGTAAATTGTTTTTGCAATTGGACAGCATTTACACGTAGCCTTTAGTGGAAATAATTCACAATTTTTGAAAATGCAAGAGCCACCTATAAATGCTGTCCAATTATAAAAACTATTTACACAAATTCTCCTCTTCATAAGTAAAACAACTTCAGGGGGTGAGACATTTGAATTAACCACTTTGATTTTTTCACCTTGTGCTAAGGGCCACCCTAATGTAGACCCCTGAGGCCACCTCTAAATATTATCCAAAATTTTAACAAAATTTACCAATTTATTTTCTCATCAGGTGGAACATCTTGAAGGGATGAGAACTGGAAATGTTAAACTTTCAGTTTTAAGAGCCACCCTAGCACAGGCCTCACATCTTTGTAAATATTATATTATATTTTTTCATGGGACAACACTGAAGATATGAAACTTTAATACAATATAAAGTAGTCAATGCACAGCTTGTATAACAGTGTAAATGTGGTGTGCCCTCAAAATAACTCAATACACAGCCATCAATTTCTAAACTGCTGGCAACATAAGTGAATACACCCCATGTGTTACAAGGTCTCATGGGTGAATGGGGTGCAGGAGTGTTATCGATCTCACACTCTCTCATACTGGTCAATGGAAGTTCAACATGGCACCTCATGGCAAAGAACTGTCTGAGGTTCTGAAAAAAAGAATTGTTGCTCTACATAAAGATGGCTTAGACCATACAGGCTTTAACAAGACAAATTCTACTCAGAACAGGCCTCGCCATGGTCGACCAAAGAAGTTGAGTGCACATACTCAGTGTCATATCCAGAGATTGTCTTTTCAAAATAGATATGTGAGTGCTGCCAGTATTGCTGCAGAGGTTAAAGGGGTGGTGGTTCAGCCTGTCAGTGCTCAGACCATACGCTGCATACAGCATCAAATTGGTTTGCATGGCTGCCATCCCAGATGCACAAGAAAGCCCGCAAACAGTTTGCTGGAAACAAGCAGACTAAGGACATAGATTTCTGGAACCATGTCCTGTGGTCTGATGAGACCAAAATAAACTTATTTGGTTCAGATACTGTCAAGCATGTGTGGTGGCAACCAGGTAAGGAGTACAAAGACAATTGTGTTTTGCCTACAGTCAAGTGTGGTGGTGGAAGTGTCATGGTTTTGGGCTGCATGAGTGCTGCCAGCTGTGAGGAGCTGCAGTTCATTGAGGGAACCATGAATGTCAGCATGTACTGTGACATACTGACGCAGAGAACAATCCCATCCTTTCTGAAACTGGGATGCAGGGCAGTATTTCAAGATGATAACAACCACAAACACACCTCAAAGACCACCACTGCCTTACTAAAGAAAATGAGAGTAAAGGTGCTGGACTGGCCAAGCATATCTCCAGACCTAAACCCTATTACGCATCTGTGGGGGCTTCCTCAAATGGAAGGTGGAGGAGAGTAAGGTCTCCAACATCCACCAGCTCCGTGATGTCATCATGGTGGAGTGGAAGAAGATTTCAGTGGCAATCTGTGAAGCTCTAGTGAACTTCATGCCCAAGAGAGTTAAGGCAGTGCTGGAAAATAATGGTGGCCACAAAATATTAACTCTTTAGGCACAATTTGTCAATTTTAACTTTTATGAGATATAGAAAGAGTTTCTATCAGGGAGTACATCAAGGACAGCTGTTTTACAGCACAAAAAGCCAATTATGGTTTGAAATTGGATGCAAACTTTTCCTACATTTGTCTCAACTTTGGAGATTACTTTTGTGCCCTCTGATTCTATATTACCAATGTTGGAACAGACTGTACTACAACACCCTCTAGGGCAGTTTTCTTTTCAGGTCAGACAATATTGCTATCATTATGGCAAGAAAAAGGCGATTAAAAAAGAAGACAGAAAATTATAACCATCAGAGGTGTAGGTGTTAGTATGATCTTTCCTACAGAGAAATCCAGGAATGCAGGAGAACCAAGGTGGCAGTAAGTACAGTTTCCTATACTATCAAAAGGCTCTTGGAAACCAGAGGAAACTCTGACAAGAAGAGGTCTGAAAGGCCAAAGTCCACTATAAAACAAGATGACAAGTATTTAAGAGTGAACAGTTTTCATTATTGACAACTCACAACTCAACATCTTCAAGCACAGCTTAATGCTGCACAAAGTAAACAAGTTTACATTTCAACTGTGAACAGAAAACTTCTATCTGCAGGTTTGTCTGTTCAAATTATAGTAAGAAAGCCAGTGCAAAGATTGCAAAATAAAAAAAGACTTGCCTTGGCCAATCAGTATCTTCTGTGGACTTCTGAAGAGTGGAAGAAGGTCTTATAGACTGATGAACCAAAATGTGAAGTCTTTGGTACATCACGTAGGGTTTTTGTACATCTTCAGATAGGTGAAAGGATGGTGACTCAGTGTGTGACACCAACTGTCAAACATGGAGGAGGAAGTGTGATGGTCTGTGGCTCTTTCACTAGATAAAAAGTTGCCAACTTGCACCGGCTGACTGGCACTATAGACAAAAAAGACTACCACAGCATTTGATGCGCCATACAATACCCTCTGGTGTACACTTAGTTGGTCAGTGGTTCATGCAATGATCCAAAACATACTTTTAGGTAATGTCGGAACTACCTATAAAAACAAGGCTTCAAAGAATGAGATGAACTAGATAGGAGGATGAAAGCAAAGAAACACACAAGTGCAGTGTCACGGTTTGAGGTAGTGGATCCTCTGGACCACCGCAAGCGATGGCGTAAGCCACGCCAGGGAGCGGAATCTAAGTAGGTCCCAGTTTTCACCAGAGCCCACCGCAAAGCGGGATGGACTTGCTGCGGCAGGAGTCTACCAGGTCGCTACCCCTGACGTGACTTGCTTGCGGATGCAGCTGAGGTGTAGCGTGGTACAAAAAATGGAAGGCAGGCTCGTAGTCGGGGACAGGCAGATAGGTCAGGACAGGAGGCAATGGTTCGTGGTCATGGACAGTCAGGAAGGTCAGGGCAGGCGGCAAGATTCGTGGTCGGGGACGGAGGCAAACAGTACGGTACACGGCATGGGCGTCGCTAGGCAGATTCATTCGGGGCACGAATGCCCCGAATGAATCTGCCTATGTCCCGAATGTCTGCGGCTCCAGGCCGCTGCCGTGAGCCTGGAGCACTCCTTAGTGCGGGCGGCGCCCGCCGATCCCTCTGACTGCAGTCAGAGTCGGGGAGGAGGCAGGAGGATCGTTCCCGTCCTGTCTTCTCCCCTGTATGTACGGCGCTCACCGAGCGCCATACATACACCTGAGCGTCGCAGGGGGAGTGACGCGCCGCTTTCATCACCCCCCTGTGACGCTGGGATCCTCTAAGCCGGCAGCTCTGCCTGCCGAGTAGGTTCCCGGGCCCCGCGAGACTGCGTAAGCAGCGTGATGACATACAAAGGTTTTTCTCTGTAAAAATACATCCGCAGTTCACAATGAGACACAAAAAATTCCGTGTGCACCCAGCCCTACTCAGAAAAACTTAAGGGCTCGAGCCCCGGATGTTTTGGGACCCTAGCAACGCCCCTGGTACACGGTAATCAGAACAAGACTCAGGATCGCTTTCTCAATAGGCAATGGCATCTGCTACAGGTGTCGAAGGAGCAGCTTTCCGGGAGAAGCGATTCAGGACCACCGGCTTTAAGGGAGACAAGGAAGGAGTTCGGGACACGCATCGTAGGGGGAAGCTGAAGCTTGTAGGCCACTGGGTTGATGTGCTTGAGGACCGGGGTCCCAATTTATAGCTGGGGATCTTAAGGCGGATGTACTTTGCTGATAACCACACCTTGTCTCTGGGAGAGTAGACTGGGGAAGGTCTTCTCCGTTTGTCTGCTTGCCTCTTCATGTGGGCAGAAGCCTGTTGCAGAGACAGGCGTGTCTGATCCCATATGGCCTTTAGGTCGCGGACCAGATCCTCCACGGCCGGTACTTCAGAGGGCACCGGGGTGGGTGCGGAAGTTGTCCATAAACGATGTAGAAGGGAGCGGACCGAGCCGACTCCGAGTCTAAGGAATTATATGAGAATTTGGCCCATGGTAACAGCTTAGCCCAGTCGTCTTGACGTGCCGGAACAAAATGCCGTAGGTAGTTGCGCAGAACCTGATTTACCCGCTCCACTTGTCCATTGGTCTGTGGATGGTACGCTGAGGAGAAGTCCAGCTTAACCTGTAGCTGGGCACAGAGGGAGCGCCAGAACTTGGACACAAATTGGACTCCACGGTCTGAGACAATATGCAGAGGAAGACCATGCAACTGGAAAATGTGCTGGAAGAACAGGCTGGCAAGAGGAGGAGAAGAAGGGAGACCTGGCAGAGGACCGAAATGGGCCATCTTTGAGAACCTATCGGTGACTACCGACACCACGGTATCACCGGAAGACGGAGGGAGAGCCATGATAAAATCCATAGCCACATGAGTCCAAGGGCAGTTGGGGTTGGGTAGTGGTTGAACCCAAAACCCGTGGGGTTTGTGCGGGGGGAGACTTTTTTTAGGGGTAAAGGGGAATTTGCAAGATGCATAAATCCCACAAACATCTTTACCCAAGGTAGGCCAAAATAGAAGGGGGAGAGATCAGGGGTAAGACTTTTGCCCCCGGTTGCCCAAGCCATTCTAGAGAAATGCCCCCAATTAAGTATTCTCTTCCGCGGGACCCGGGCCAAAAAATGTCTTGTTGGAGGGTTTTGGGACAAAGACCCAACCAGGGACGGAGATTGTCTTTTAAGGAGGGTTGATGTCCCGTGGTGCGGGGTTACTCTTTTCAGGGCCCCAAAGGCCGGGAGAGAGCACCCGCCTTGACATTTTTTTTCAGTTTGGGCAAAAATAAAGAAAAAGTAAAAATTGGGGGAAAAGAAAAGTGCCAGGGGGCCCTCCCGGGGATTTACCCTTTTGGGCCGTTGCAGATAGAGGAAATTTTTGGGGTTTGGTTTTTTTAACTTTGCCCAGGGCTGCTCCTTCCGAGGGTAAACGCCATTCCTCCAAGGGGGGCCAAAACCCTTTATGGCCTGTAATTCCCGGTCACCAATGGAGTTGTTTTTCTCTTGGCGGGGGGTTTTGGAAAAAAACCCCCTATGTTTAGGGGTCTTGCTTTGGGCCCTTTTTGAGTAAGGCAGGCCCCGGCCCCCCCCTGGGCGAGGGCGTTTAACTCTAGAAAGAATTTGGGTTTTTCCGTATTGGCCCCGGGGGTTTAGGGTGCAAAGGCAAAAAGGGCCAAAATTCAATTTGAAAAGGGGTTCCTCTGCCGGGTGGCCAGAGCTTTTGGGTTGCATTTTCTTTTTGGGTTTGCGCCACTATAGGTGAAACCAGCAAAAAGAAATGTGGGATGAACTATCTATAAAATTATCGAAAACCCAAAAACCTTTGGGATCCGGGGCCCCTGATCCAAATGGCCCAGTAGAACGGTATGGTCAAACGGGGAAGAGGCCTTTTCCTCTCCTAGGGGGCCTCTCCACGTATCCTAGGTGGTGGTTTCCCGAACGGTTTAGGACGAAAATTTGGGGAGCCCCAGCGGAATTTTTCGGGGGGTGGGGCCCAAAGAGGGATAGGTTTTCTTCACGCCCCCGGGTCAGTTCTGCGGAGTTTAAGTGAGCTCTGTTTCCCCTTGCATGGGTTTCAGTAGCAGGCAGGGGGAAACTTTTTGGTGGCCCCCCTGGAATACAGGGGGTGGGGAAACCCACAAAACCCCCTTTGGGAGGTTCGATTCCTGTCGTAAACTCTTCTCGCCCTTCAGAAAAAAAGGATGGGCGTCCCAGTGGCCAAAGAGATGAGATCACTCAAAAAGGAAAGGGGATCACGGGGGAGTTTAAAGGATCCTTTATCTGGTGGGAGGGCCCTTTCCCTTTAAGGTGGCGGGTAAAGGGCCCCCATCGTTCCCCTGACGTTCCGAGGGGCCCGGGTTTTGGAAGTGTACCGGTTTCATCCCCGGAGGGGTGCCTTGAAAGCAGATTTAGTAAGGCGGGTTTTTAGCGAAGGGCTGGGGGGTTCCAAAAACCCCTGCGGGAAATTGGTGAGGAAAGGAAACGGGGTACCGTGACTGGATCATCCTTTTCCCCCAGGGGGGGTTCCCCGGCCAGGGCTTTCCTGGAAAAAAGGTGACCCAAAAAGTGCCTTTTCCCCTTTTTGTTTGGGGGAAATTTGGGTTTCCCCTTTTAAAAAGATTTGAGGGGGAAAATTGGGTGATGAAGCCCCCCCAGTCTTGGGGGTCCCATCGAACTTTTGGGCGGGTAAACAGCCCAAGCCTTGGAAACCCGCCCGCCCGGGGTGGAAGCCAACGATGCAGTGGAAGCCAAAAGGGGGCGGGTTGTTTTATGCTGGGTGGCCAGGGGATTGCTGGGATATGGGGAGAGGGGTGGCGAGTTGCTGGGCCCGTTTAGGGGGATTTTTGCGGGGGTTTCTGCGCCACGTTGGGGGGTTTGTTCAGCCCCTGCTGGGCAGAGGCACCTTGGCGGGATCCCTTTGGGTGGATCTTTCTGTCCGGTTGGAGGTTGTGGATCCCTAGACCACCGCAAGCGGTTTGGGGTTAAAACCAAAGCCAAAGGGAAACGGAAATTTTTGTAGGTCCCGGTTTTCACCGAGCCCGGTGGGATTGGGCTTGCGTGGAAGGAGTTACCAGGGGCGTACCCTGAGTGACTTGCTTGGGGGGGCAGCCGACGTTTTAGGTGGTACAAAACGGAAGGGAGGCTCGTTGTCGGGGGGCAGGAAAATAGGTCAGGAAGGCGGCAATGTTTCATGGTGTGGACAGGGGAAGGTAGGGCAGGCGGCAAGATTAGTGGTCGAGGGGCGGAAGCAAAAAAAATGGTTTACGGGGAAAAGAAAAGGAAATTGGGGAAAGTTTCTCAATAGGCAATGGGGACTAAAAATCCCGGGAGGGTAATCCCGGGGAAAAGGCAGGCTTAAAAATAGGGGCCCGCGGAAACCCGGGAATAGCAAATTTTCCGGGTTTTGTGCCCTTTAAATTTAAAAACCCGCCCGGGGGCGCATTAGGGGGGGCAGGTCCTCCGTGCCCCGAGACGAGACTGGAAAGGGGCGTGGCCCGGGGAAGTAGGCATGAGGTTTGGGGAGGGTTTGAGCGCGGCCCCCGACCCGAATGCGGGGGCGCGCCGTTGTCCGGCAGCGGGGCACCCGGGTGCGCCCGCGACCCCGGGTTTAGGGGCGCAGGGGCATCCCGGCATTTCAGCACATTTTTTGGGGGGAAAAACTGCAATAAATTTGGGAAGACATTTCTGAACAAAAAAAAATGAAAAAATGTACAAAGAATTAAATTTTGTCTTTCCCGTTATTTTTCAGTACAGGGAGTTTCTTTGAAGATTCAAAAAATCTAGTTTTAAATTTTAAACTAATTTAAAAATTTCTTTTTTATTTATTTTGCTTGTAAGGGCATTAAACTATTTAAATATCAATACAAATATATATATAATAGCAGTCAAAAGTTTTAAAACACCTCAATATATTTATACAGGCAGTCCCTGAGTTATAAATGGGATAGGGACTGTCGGGTTATTCTTAAAGGGGTTTTTCCGGGTGTGCCCTTTTCTGCTAAGAAGCAAAAGTAAACAAGCCACGGAGCTTTAGAGGAGGAGGCACACCCAAGGCCCGAGCACGAGCCCCGCATTTAAAAAATGTGTGAAATGCCACTAAAATAATCAAACTACAATTGTGGATTCCTTGGGATACAAAAGACAAAAGTTTTCTCCAAGCAGCTTGAAAATTTTAAAGTTCCTGTCATAGATGAAGCAGGGTCTAATCAGATAAAACAAACTACAATAGTGGATTCTGTATACAAAAAACAAATTTTTCTTTCCCCGGTTTTCCCTTTTAAAACTTTTCAGCTCCCTTTTATCAGATAAGAAGTGTTCTTCAAACCCCCGCCGCAGCTTTGTCAGGGTCGTATTTTAATGAAGTTTGAAGTAAATAAGGGGAGTAAGGCGCCTGTAGCTCCCAGGTCAATTTTTTTAATCACATGATTTTTAAAAGTGATTTAAAAACCATTTTGGGGTCCCTCGTCAACTTTTAAACGTGGCAAAACCCCTTTAAGTTGAATTTGTATGTAAGTTGGAACAGGTATATTTATTAAATGTAACTGCAGCACAAAAGATTTTTTTTTTCCATTTTGAATAGCGCAGGCAAGGGTTTTTACATTTGTCATGCTGTCTGTGACCCTGCTAAGAAGATTTCACCTCTTTTTCACCTCATGTGCTGCTGTGGCATGCTGGAACTTGTTGTTCCACAGCTACTATCTGATGTGGAATATGGAACTACAAGTGCCAGCCTTCACCATAAGTCTCAGTTTGTAACTAGGGGACAGATGTAAGTTGGAACGGTGTAAGTCAAGGACTGCCTGTGTGTATGTATATATACACACACACTTATTTGGTACATAGCAACTCCAAAAAAATACACTACAAGTCTTTTGATGCCTTCTAGGCCTGCCATAGGAGGCACTCAATAGTGCATAAATCAAGTCATGCCATATATGCAAAGCAATGTAGAGTGTAAAAATTCATGAAGGTATCAAAGTATATATTATAGGTGGTAATTATAATTTGTAATTATAAAAAGTGCAACTACGTATACATATACAAATTAAATTTATAATTACTCCATGCAGTATAAAAATGAATTCATGTAAGTAAAGTGCATGTGCCTCTAATTTACCTTATAACAACTGCACAACTTAATGACCAGAATAATTTTCTATCAAAGCTACAAAAGTAAATGTTAGTTATGCTGAAGTAACAATACCATCTCAGAGTATCCACACTATGGTCCTGTTACTTTGGGATGTTGCCATATTTCTGTGTTTTCTCTGCCTTTATTTTGTATTTTTTTTAGTGATATGTCATACTAAATTACCTGATTTTATAGCTGAAAAGTTATTTTTTTTTAGAGTTGCTGTACAATTATGGAGTGAGCCATATAGGGTCCTACTATCATTTCACTAATATAACCTTGTGCTGTGCATTATATATATGTTTAATTCAGTGATTAGACAAGATTATTGTGATAATGCGCTCCGCAGCCCCTGTGCCAGACCGCGGACGCGCTCGTGTCAGCATTCTCTGGGGCAGTCGTTACTCACGCTCTCCTGCTCTGTTTGGCCTCGTTCACACGGCTTATTTCAGAACGTATTTACAACGGATTTCCGATGTAAATACGTTCTGAAATCAGTTGCAATAAGTGCACTAAGTGTTGGCACGTATTTGTAATGATTTCCGACGGATTCACCATCTACAATCATTGTTAGGTGGTGAATCCGTCCCGGAAAAAATTGAATGTCAATTGTTTTTCCGTCGGATTGCCGTCGTCAATCCCCGGCGGCAATCCGGAACGGAATTTTGCGTCGTGTGAACGACGCGCCGTATTTTCTATTGAAATCAATTAGAAAAAGGCTGTGACTTATTTTGGACGGATTTGCCGAGGATTGACGATCGTCAAACGTCGGCAAACCCGTCCGAAATAAGCCGTGTGAACGAGGCCTTTCAGGTTGGCGCACATGTACCCATCTCTTAGGCTCTCTGAAATTCAAAGGAAATCAGAGGTCGCTGGGCCCTTTGTTAGGTAGTTTTCTCCTCATTCCTGTACCGTTGTGTTTGTGTGTTTTGGTTAGTACTGCTACATTTACATATCGTTATTTCTGGACTCTGGACTTTGACACTTGCTACGGACCGTGACTGTTCTTTGCCTGCCGCCTGCCCTGACTTTACCACCAGTGACTTGACCACATTCTGCCTGCCGCCTGCCCTGACTTTACCGCCAGTGACCTGAACACATTTTGCCTGCCGCCTGCCCGGACCTTGCCGCCTGTCTACTGACCACAGCACCGACTGCTCCACCTGTCCCTCGCTACACCTTCACTGTCACCATGAGCAGGCATGTCAGGGGTAATGACTTGGGAGTCTCTCGCAGTGAAATCCATCCCATCTTGCAGATGTAGTCCTTATCCATCTCTCGTGGTGACCCAGAGCATCGACTACCTAAGTCTGGAACAATTATAAAATCTGCCCTGTTATATAATGCCAGTTCAGCACCAGCATTCAACATCTCTCCTTAAAACTGCAAACATGCACTCACAAGCTGTGCATGTTACAGTAGCTTCAATAGGAAGAAGGATTTACAGGAGGTAGTCCAGCTATATACCATCATACATCTGATGGAACAGCTTTGGAAGTACTTTTTTTTCCTTTTTGGACCACCCTGCCCAAAATATATATATTTTACAGGACAAATTCTTTAAACACAGTTTTAGGGGTTCTTCTGAATTATTAAACAATATGCATTTGTTTTAGAAACAGCAATACCTTTGTCTTTGGTTTGTTTCTATGCCTGATCCATTCACTTGAATAAGCATGAGATGCCACATACAGTGATCCCTCAAGTTACAATGCCTCAGGATACAATATATTCAACATACAATGCTCTTTCCTGGTACATTGTATCTTGAGTGTGGTTTCAAAATATAATGGCCCAAACACTGATCCGACCAATTATCAAGAGTATTTTACTTGTAAAATCTCTGTATTAGTGAACTGCGAACAGAGATTGGCGCTCTCGCAGTGCCTCTGTCGGGTACAGTATGGTACTACCTGACCGGAAAAAGGGTCTATACATGTGCCAGGATAAGCGGGTCCCTTGGACACCAGGTGAGGGTCCTATTTTTGTAATGGTGCATTGTGTATTTCTACCTTCCAAATACGGTAATTCATAGCTCTCATAGAAAGAGTGTACAATATGATCGGGGATAGAATTGACATGTCAATTGTTAGCGACGCTCGTGCCGTTGACAATGCAGCTCAATGGGGCTGGCTGGTTGCCAGCCCCCAAGTGCGTTGGAATTATGTGGTGATCAGCGTGTGCTTCCAAAACACCCGGCTTTTTGCGTCGCGTACTATATGCGCCCTAATACGTCGTGTGAACATACCCTAAGTCATCACCATTTTGGAGTTGCACGCCTACACATCATCACAGTTCTGTCAGCCTTTGGACAGTTTTAGTGGCTAGGTACTGGTGTAAAGGAGTAGGGGGATCCATGTCCCCTCTATACCACAACAATAGCACTGCAGGTACAGAAGTATCCACAGCTTCTTGGCACTCACCAGCTATTTTGTCTACTGTATCATAAGTTGCCACTTTGCAACTCTTCTTCCCTACTCTGTTATCAGAATCACTGCTGCTCATAAAGAAGCAATACTAGAAATAGAGGGATAGTAGGGAATTGCTGTATACGGAATTCCCTAATATACAAGCATAGGGTCACTGAAGGTGAACTTACTCTTTATGATCAGCATATGATTTCCATCCATAAAGCAAAAATGACTTTTAAATGCTCTTATTACATTGGGGACCTGACTTTTAAAAGCACAGTAATATAAAATGAAATAACGGCAGAACTACATAATGTGCTTGAGATATATGACAAGTGTAGACTGAAGACGCCTTCAACTATGATTGTCTAATTATAATTATAATTATAGACCAGCGTGCTAGTACTCCGCTCCAGTTAACCATACTATTTCCTTTTTACCTGTGTTCTGTAAGATTTACTACGTCCAGTACAGAATGATTTCATGTATTTACCGACCATTTACATTACGCTGCCCTAGGGCTCAGCATTAAAGTGTTGAATCTTTACACTGCAGCTTTTTATTTCAGTGTGAAAAAAATGTTAAGCTTTGCATTTTGTTAAAAAGTCTCCTGGTAAAATATGCAAATTGAGAGCTTAGGCTCATTTCCCTGTGCTGTCATTTAGCATATTCATATGACTGTTTCCCATATTCATGTGTCAGTGTGTGCCAATTAAATCTGCATCTTCAGCCACATCAATATGCATGTGTCTATGTACCCAGACACACACAGATGGGCAAGGGTATATACATATGAACACATTTAGGCTCCATCAAAGGAAATGATCCTTTTTTCTTGCAGATATTTAACATATTGACCTATCAACTTATACATCACCACTACTTAGAGTCACATAGTCTACCTCGTGTATTCTGTCTATAGCAGAACAGGACTATGGGCGACATGTATCTATGGGGCTGCGCCAGTAGCCCTGTGCGCTCGATATATGAGCAGGCACACTCCAAAATTAGGCACTTTATGTAATGCGCCGGAGATGGGGAGGCGTGCTGGAGGTGTGTCGCACTACAACCGTAGTATTCTACACATTTATGTGTTTAGTACGGCAAATCCAAGTGTATTACTGCTGGAACAGGTAGAGCACTTTAAAAGTGGTTTACCTGAGCCAGAAGTGTCGCTCTGTAGTTAGAAAGCGCTAAATCTATGACTCGCAGTAGAACAGGTTCATAGATTCAGGCGCATTTTACACTACTAATGCGCGCAAAAAATTGGTGCCTAGGCACCAAAAAACATACTTATCGCCCTATGTACCTATAAGCTAACAATGTATGTATTACTGTGATCTGTTATATTATATTGATAGTTATTCTTGCCCTCTAACACTGCCTAGGACATTTGAAGTACTTCCACTTTCCCATGAAGCAATGCTAGGTTCAGAAACTAGTATTTGGATGAGGTGGTGATCTGTGCCACTACTGTTCACATGTCTCTTGTCAGACTTCAGGTGATGTGTTGACTGTGTAACATAACAAGCAGTGCTGTCAATCTTGCCTCGGTATCCGCCCCTGCCTATTTCGTTCCAACCCCCGAGGGGTTTCTGTATCCTAATGTTATCAAACTAAAAATAAAAGTTAATGGCTTTGATTTATCACTAAACATTTCCTCCTGTAATTGTAATAATAAGGCACCATGAATACATTACTATATTTCAGGATAAATCCATAGAAGCTACATTTTGCAGTCAATTTTGATACATTTAAGGGGGAGCACAAACAGATGTTTGACATGCATGGACCCTGAAAGGAGCTGGATTATAAAATATTCAGCATTAACCTATAGAAATAAAAAAAACATTTTTGAGTTGAAATCCTTCAGGAAAACATGGAACTCATAGAAGACTTCTGGTATTATAAGA
Organism: Phyllomedusa bahiana; assembly: GCA_025379985.1. Classification (NCBI taxonomy): domain Eukaryota; kingdom Metazoa; phylum Chordata; class Amphibia; order Anura; family Hylidae; genus Phyllomedusa; species Phyllomedusa bahiana. The sequence goes on along the minus strand of JAODAL010014617.1, from coordinate 38,209 downwards.
TGTGAAGAAAAGAAAAAACAACATATACAGAATATCATCAAGAGAGGTATTAGTGGAAGCAAGATGTGAATTGCATGATAAATAGGCATTCTTTATTATTTAACAAGCAAATTAAAGAGGAACTATGGCTCTTCCTGATGCATCAGCTTTATTAAATTCTTGTGTTCCCTGTGAAATAATAATTCTTGAGGATCTTCTCTTATAACTCTGTGTTGTGCTGTTCCTCTCTTATTCCTTCTACAAATTATTACTGAATCTGTCAGCTGGGTGTTACTAATTGGAGGGAGGGGGTCAATGCACAGTCTGACATTATCCAATCAGTGCTGACAGTCAGTGTGTGCAGGGACACACCCCTTTCAAAACTGGAATGGGAACACCTATCTGTCAGATTCAGTAATACATTTCTAGATTGAATAACAGAGGAACAGCACAACACAGAGTAATAAGAGAAGATGCTCCACAATTGTTATTTCACAGGGAACACAAGGATTTACTAAAACAAACATGTCCAGAGATGTCATACCTTGTTTCCCTGAAAATAAGACATCCCCCGAAAATAAGACCTAGTGCATTTTTTGATGCAGTTCAGAGTTTAGCTGCTTATGCTGATGTTTGTGATGAAATCACTACAGTATATTAAGACCTCTCCCCTCCATACATCTCTGCTCTAATCTCCAGATATCTCCCGTCATGCAACCTCCGCTCCTCACAGGACCTTCTTCTCTGCTCTCCCCTTATCAGCTCCTCCCACAACCGTCTCCAAGACTTCTCCCGTGCTTCACCCACACTCTGGAACTCACTGCCCCAACACATCAGACTCTCCCCCACTCTCACCAGCCTCAAAAGCAACCTGAAAACCCATCTCTTCAGGATTGCCTACAACCAACAATAACCCTGCTGTCACTACACTATCCACAACCATGTCTGCCCCTCACCTTGTCTCTTCCCACCTTCCTCGTAGACTGTAAGCCCTCACGGGCAGGGACCTCTCTCCTTCTGTACCAGTTGTTAGTTAGTAACTTGTCACCTTGTATTGTTTGACCTATGTTTATGTATGAAACTTGAATGTACAGCGCTCTGGAACCAAGGGCGCTCAAAAAATAAATAATAATAATAATAATAATAATAATAATTAAGACATGTGGATTTTTTGTTCAACAATAAATGTGAATTCTTGTTCTTAAAAAATAAGACATTCCCTAAAAATAAGTCTTAGCTCATCTTTAGGAGCAAAAATTAATATAAGACACTGTCTTATTTTCGGGGAAACAAGGTAGATCCTATTTAAAGGAAAACAAAATACCCTCTAACAGTTTACATACAGTTTCAATATACCAGGGGTAATGGTTTGGATTTTGGTATAAGGGAATTCCGTGGCTGCAATGAAAGGTATCATGTTATTATTTCAGTAGTCACATCATGGTCTATGTCTATAGTAACAGTCATAAATTCCTTGGCCTGGTTTATTGGGCTCAGGGTGACAAGTTTTAGCCTGGATTTTATGCACTTCAAAGGATGGGCAGATAAATGTCTGTGTATCCAACCTGAACATCCCCCTACCACACTGCAAAGGTTCAAGTAAAGGACACAAGCAATTAGGTATTCCTGCTCCTCCCGTCTTTACCACCTCACTGTCCTGTCAGGGAAAAAACAAATTACCCTAATGAACTGATGGGCAGTTCTGGAAATCTGAACTGAAGTTCTGAAACTGTAAAATATGGTTTCAACAAGGCAAAGTGGTTCACAGCTTAGGGGTTCAGTCAATGTCTGAACTGTATTCCGACTTTCTCCTGAGCCCCAGGAGCAGACAGATCTCTGCATTTTAAGTGTAAGGGGCCATTCACACGGCTTATTTGGCCACGGATTGGCACTGTACTGCGCGGCGGATTTGCGCTGCAGTACGGCGCCAATCCGTCGCAGTAATTACGGTAATCCACCGTTCTCATTGAGAACAGTGGATTCCGTCGCTCCTACCCGCTCGGCGAATCCGCCGGGCGGTGAGAAGGTCACTTGCACATTATTCAGGCGCAATACGCGCCATGGATAATGCAAGTCTATGGGGCCGGCGGGCCGCGCCCCCACCCCTTATTTAAGCTGGAATTGCGAGCGCAATCCGGCTCGCAATTACGGCTTGAATAAGCCGTGTGAACACGGGCTTAGATGTTTTCTGTAATTTCTTATTTTTATTTTATAACTATGTTGTTTGTATGAATGTCATCTCATTTTATCTTTATTTTTGTATTCTGTAATCACTGGACCTTTTGTCTATTCTATGTTTAAAATTATAAGAAATGTGCTCCTTGTCTTCTCTAAAGAATCCGTACCCTTTGCTTAGAGTGTGTAACCCTGTGACTGCTGAAAAGAAGTGTTTGTATGTCTAGCTGTTTAACCCTGTGAATGTTGGTGAGCCGTGTTTATAGGACACGGAGACCTCTCGCTCTTGGAATTCAAAGATTGGTAGCAGCTTGTATTTGGGGTGCGTGGACTGTGTTGGGTTATGATTTATGCTCAGTTTGCAACCTGGGTGGAAGGTGAGTGCAAGGCTATGTCTCCACTGCACACAAAAGCGATTTTCCAAAAACACTGAAAAAACTACTCCCCATAGACTTCAATAGTAAAAAACGTTCTATTGTCTCCACAGAACATTTTTTTTCTGCTCGTTTTATTTGCTGGCTGTTTTTTGAAACATGTTACAAAAACGAATGAGAAGGGCAGAAAATTTACTATTGGAGTCTATGTAAAGCAGCAGAAATTTTGTGGTGCGTTTTTTTTTTGCAGAAATCCACAGCAATTATAATGTTTTGCATTACTGAAAATAAAGCATACAAAAAAAGCAAAACAAAGCAAAAAATGGATGGTTTTTCAGCAGCTTTTGACAGGCAATGGACAAAAAATTAAGTTTTATGAACATTTTTAGGATTTGGTTTTCAGTGAGTTTTTTGTCCAATGCCATGTAGACCTAGCCCAAGACTGAGTGAGTGGAGATAGATTAACCGCTTGCAATCGCACCCACATGCTGGTAAGTGTGTGTGAGAGTAGTAAAGAAACAAACGTCTGCACAATTTCACACATCCACATAGTAGTCGCATTACCCTCCAAACTACATTGTGAGCAACATGTATGAACGGGGCTGCACCAGATATCTGGCGTCTTTTCAGCCCGATATCAAGCGCAGCCCCGTTCATACATTTTTAAATCTCCTGCACACCATTATCAGGTGCATTACATATCGCCTGCGGCATTTTGTAATGCATCTGATTTCGGGGGGAGTGCGGGAGGCGGGGTGCACTAGAACCGTAGCGAAGATACATATTTATAGCTTCATTACGGCATTTCTAGGTGCATTACAGCTGGAACAGGTAAACCACTTTCAAAGTGGTTTACCTGAGCCTGAAGTGTCGTACTAGCGCTAGAAGGCGCCTGATTTATGACACGCTGTAGAGCAGGTTCATAAATCAGGCGCATTCTATGTCAGTATAATGCGCATGAAATTTGGCATGTTAACGCCAATTTTCATGCATGTCGCCCTGTGTGCTCATGTGTATTTGGAAGAGGATTTTGCAGTGGATTTCACAGCAAAGAGTGAAATCTGCTTTGGAAATCATAATCAGCATGCTGCAAATTTGAAGAAATTATATTTTTTGCAGGGATTATTCCACTATGTGTGGATGGGTCTTTCAAAACCATATCCAAATGAATTGTACTGTAAATATTGTTTACAGAGTCTAGCAGAGCTAGTCATATGCCCCTTAATGGTGGTAACCATTTGCTTGTAGCAGCACAACCCACATGCCCCTTAGAGGGTTTTTTTCTCAAAATCTTCAGAAAATCCGCTACTGCTGACCTTGTGGCATGTACGGCATGTGACTGCTGAGGCTAGTGACTGGGTCATATTCATGTGAGTGATGAATGGGAAGTCGGAAAAGCGGCAGTGGGAGAGGAGAGTACAATTGTTTTTTCTATTTTAAAGCAGTTATAAATAGCTGGTGGTTTTCTGAACCGTTCACAGTGTAGTCACTAAACATGCATTTTCGGGAGACACAACTGTTAGCTATGGCTGCAGGCTTGGATTGGCCCAAAGGGGAGCAAACCTGGGTGGGCTTCTGAGCCTGGCAGGCCTGGGGCTACATCTCAGGGAGAAAGGCAGAGACAGAGAAGCAAAATGCAAGAGTCATGTGCAGTCATGAATAGCAGCTGTACAGAATCAACTTCACTGGTAAATCCCCAGAATCAACTCCACTGGTGGGCCCTAGGCACCCAGTCCAACATTGTGGCTGACAGGTTTTTTAGAAGCTACTTTTTCACTATTTGGAAATCTTTTGCAAATTGCTTGTTTAAAGTTTTGTTCACAGAAAAAGTCTTGGGGTACAATCTCACACAACAGCAGCTACATGGCCGAGATATGGCTGTGATGCAGTCTAAAACTGTGCTGACATACTGACTGGTACAAACAGTCCAAATTTAATGGAACCTTTCTTAGTTTCCGAATGCAGAAGAACCAGATCGGAGGTAGTTATAAAGACTAAAAACTAAGGGCGACATGTCCCAATATGCAAGCGCAGTTAATTGGTCTATTTTATATACTCTTGATGCCATATTCTCGATGTAAATGGACTGTAATATAACAAAACTAGGCACATTATACACCGGGCACAGCACATTGTAATGCACCTGAAAAGGCGCATTAAATATAGTAGCGTTGATACACTGGGCACTTCCATAATACAATGCACCTATTGAGGTGCATTACATACACAAGAAATTATACGCTGTGCGCCTCCATAACACAATGCACCTATTGAGGCGCATTACATACACTAGTAATGATACGCTGTGCGCCTCCATAACACAATGCGCCTATTGAGGCGCATTACATACACTAGTAATGATACGCTGTGCGCCTCCATAACACAATGTGCCTATTGAGGCGCGTTACATACACTAGTAATGATACGTTATGAGCCTCCGTAACACAATGTGCCTATTGAGGCGCGTTACATACTTTAGTAATCTTACGTTATGCGCCTTCGTAACGCAATGCTCTTGTTAAAGCGCATTACATACATTAGTAATGATACGTTATGTGCCTCCGTTATGCAATGCACCTCAATAGGCGCTTTACATACACTAGCACTGACATGCTATGTGCCGTGATTGCGCAATGCACCTTTTTAGGCACATTAAGTTTACTATGCAAGATATACCGGATGCCAGTTTTTTAAAGGATCGTACTTTCATGCACACTTTACGCTGATTCAATGCACCTAAAAACTGCCGAGGTGATACCAATTTTCAGACATGTCACCTAAAAGTTTCTTGTTGTTCACCCTGCATATTCTTATTACTCGTAGGCTCTATCTTTGAAGTTCTGTGATTTTCCTTGAAGACATATTGCATTGTCCTATTTCCTGTGCAAGAGGTAAATGAATGGGACTCTCTCGTCTGAGCACAGCTTTGGGGGCTACCTCCTGTACCAAGTTCAGCTGTTTGTTCCCAGCACTCAGAACTCTTATGTTAGTAATTAGTGCAGCAGATCAAACACTTTAGAGTTCACATAAACTGTGCAATCTATTTCTGCGGTCATTGCAGCCATATGCATGTATGGCAATAAGCAGCCAGGATTCTCTGCAGTTCGCTTTCACTTAAGTGTGGGGCAGACTGAGCTGTCACTTGTCCTCATTTGCATCCTGGAGTGACTTAGCTTGTTTGCTTGACCTAGATGGCAAACCTGTACGCTGCACTGGAAAATGATTAGTGTGGCAGCTCGTCAGTGCAGTGGGAGGTGACTGAGTTTGGGCGTAATCCGATCATAAATGTAACACTAATTATTATCAAACAAGAGCTGAACAAGCAAAATAAATCATTAAAATAGTTTACAGTGATCACTAATAACAATTCTTCTCCGGTGTCACTGGTACAATGTGTTCATTTACATGAAGGAAATCACTTTTATTTCCGTGGTAAATATAAAGAATTAGCGAGAGCATTCCTCTTCTGCCATTCCTTGCTGGTTATTTAATAAAATCATTTTAGGATACTGCTGACCTTATAAAATATAAAGGCTTATGAACATCTCTTCTTTAACTGATAGAGTGCTGGGGTCATGTGACATTGCCTGATGTCACCATCAGAAGTGATTGCTCCGAACAGTAATGACATTCAGTGGCTGTAGCAGTTACGTCCCATTTGTCCAGAGCCGGATGTAAACAGAAGACCGACGGAGACCGCAGACAGCAGTCTTGCTGGAGCAGAGGTGAAAGAAGAGGTGAGTACAGGCATCCTCCACTTACACCGTTCCGACTTACATCTGTCCCCTGGTTACAAACGGAGGCTTATGGGGCATGCTGGCACTTGTTGTTCCATGTCCACAGCAGATAGTGTCTGTGGAACGACAAGTTCCAGCATGCCACAGCAACACATCAGGTGAAATCTTCTTAACACGGGCACAGACAGTAAAATAAATGTAAAAACTCTTCCCTGCGCTATACAAAAAGGAAAAAAAAAACCTTTTATGCTGGAGTTACATTTAATAAATATACCTGTTCCGACTTACATACAAATTCAACTTAAGAACAAACCTACAGTCCTTATCCTGTTCGTAACACGGGGACTGCATGTATAAGCTTTTTTATTTTATGAGGGCATCAGTATGATAAAAAGTTTATTAAATTACCCGGGTAACCCATTAAAAATAAAACACCAATTCATTAAGATTGATAACACACAATGTACAATATATTACATAGTTACATAGTTAGTACGGTTGAAAGAAGACACGTGTCCATCAAGTTCAACCAAGGGTGGGGAGAATGAGGGTGATGGGAGAGAGACAAGGACTTTAAGCCCAGCCTCTCTACTGGTTAATGCCGTGGAACCCACAAGGCAAGAACCAATCTGCTCCAGCGGAGACTGTATCTCTGACCCCAGAGCCTCCACAAGCCAGATCCAGAATTTTACATAGCTACGTACGCATTAATATTCTTTAGTTCCAGATGGTTATCTAAGCCTTTCTTGGAACTCTCAACTGTTCCCGTTGTGACCAGCTCCTCATGCAGCTATTCCACAGATTCACAGTTCCTACAGTGAAGAACGCGCTTCTCCTCTGGAGATTGAATCCTTTTTTCTCTAGTCGATGGATTATTAATCAATGGATTAATACAATAAAAGATGTATCTCGATCTTACACAAACGTGGTATATTTACAGGCTATGCCAAAAATGACTTATAGGTGTGGGTTCCACCTGTGGGACCCTTTACTATATGGCAAATGTGGGGCTGTGACCCCCGATTCACCTATATATTTCACTACTCACAAAAGGGATATTTCGGGTGAAATTTATAGAAAACCTAAAAATATCACGCTATAGTATGATTTTATCCTGAAAGCCGGCCATTTAAGTTGTAGCATGTAATGTTGATTTTATCATCTCAAACAATTTAATGAAACAGAAGCCAACCAGAGTGGAGAGTATACACCATCTAAGAATGTCCCTGTCTCAATGTGTCATGTGGCCTTGAGCATCAGTTACAGCTTGATAATGACGTCTCGGACTGTTCACAAGTTGAGTTATTGACGGCTGAGGCATGGCATCCCACTGTTCTTGAAGGGCGCCCCTGAGATCATTGAGGTTCAGGGATACAGGGTTATGAGCTGCTAAACGGCGACTCAGCTGATCCCACAGGTTTTCTAGGGGGTCTGGAGAAAGTGCAGCCACTCCATTTAAGGTACCCCAGTCTCCAACAGTCGTTCCATAATGATGCGACCTTGATGAGCTAGAGCATTGTCGGTCATGAAGATGAAATTAACCATGTGCTGTTCATACAGAGGCACAATGACTGGATTAATGATGTGATTAAAGTAGTAGAGGTATGTCACTGTACCATTCAGAAAGTGTAGGGCAGTTCTGTATTGACTAAACACACCTGCCCACACTGTCACACTTGAACTTGATGGACATAAGTCTTTTTTCAACCATACTAACTATGTAACTATGTAACCACCACCACCAAGGGCTCATCTGGTGACTACAGTGGCTGATGCATAGTACTCTCCTTGAAGTCTCCATTATAATTGGTGACCATCATTTCTGCTCAGATTGAATCTACTTTCCTCACTGAGCAGCACTGAGGAGCACTGGTCCCTTGTCCAGCATAGATCCTCTCTGGCTCATGTAAGACGATGATGCCTGTGCCTCGTGGTGTGGTCAGGTCGTCTAGCATGCAGATCATGCTGATGTAAATTGTTACGAATGGTCTGTCAGGACCCTGGCCTGGAGTTGTGTGGCATTCATCATCTGGTTCCGCAGGACATTGTTTACAATGAAGCGGTCATCAGTATGTGATGGAGCCAAAAGACGTCCACTTCTTTGCCTTTCTGTGACTGTGACTCTGTGACCCTTCCTGTCTCTATGTATCTCTGTTGCAACTTGTTGATAATACTTTATGACACTCTAAGCTCAGTCGCCACTTTCGTCAGAGACCATCCTGCTTGAAGCCTTACAGTGGCGAGGTACTGTTGATCAGTTGCAAGGTGTTGTTTTGGTCTAACGATGTCAAAATGTGAACAGCATGATGAGGAGGACTGTTTAAATCCTAATTCAAAATGATCCTCTAAATGCATTGGGCGATTCAGGGATCAAACACCCATTGAGAATTTTGTCATAAAGCTCCTTGTTAGTGATCAGCACGTTATGAGATGGTCTCGTTTAGTGCATTTAAAAAATGTTCAAGAAATTTTATGTTCACCCTGAGATTTCAACCAAAATATCCCTAACTTTTTGTGAGTAGTGTATATTTGTGTAATTGTGCTCTCTGTGTCAGTTATTTATAGAGAAGCAGCATCTCACAAGCACTGCTGATCTCTCATGACAGAGGTTCAGTGTCGGACTGGCCCACCGGAGGATCGGTGGATCCTCCAGTGGGTCCTGGATGTGACACAGCAACGGCTGTGCAGCCAAGGAGCTGCCATAGGAGCGTCCCAGCGCTGGCAGTGTGATGACGTCATGGCACCAGTGTCGGGCAGAAGAGGAAGATGCTTGACCGAGGAAGGAAGTAAGGTAAGTATTATTGTTATTATTTTTAATGACGGTTACCTGCCTAAGGGGACCTATATCTATATACCTGTCTGCCTGAGGGAACATATATCTCTATACGTGCCTTTCTGAGGGGAGATATGTCTATATATCTGCCTGCCTGGGGGGACATATATATATATTTACCTGCCTGACTGAGGGGACTATATATGGTCTTCTGTTTACATCCGGCTCTGGACAAATGGGACGTAACTGCTACAGCCACTGAATGTCATTACTGTTCAGAGCAATCACTTCTGATGGTGACATCAGGCAATGTCACATGACCCCAGCACTCTATCAGTTAAAGAAGAGATGTTCATAAGCCTTTATATTTTATAAGGTCAGCAGCTGATAAGGAATGGCATACCCTGTGCTCTTATGATTTCTTAAAAAGTCCCAGAATGTGACTTATCAAATGAAATATTTAATAATAATGAAAAAAAATAGTATAGCGTAAACTAATACGTACTACTACTAATAATAATAAAATTATTTATTTTATTATTATTAGCACTACATGCACCTTGGTTACAATTATTACTATTCTATTTATTCATGATTGTTATTTCCTTAATACACTGTGATTTGATGTATTGATTTTGTATCACATAATTTTATAAATATTACTTCTTAATTATCTCTTGACACTTTGTCATCAATTCATGTTTATGCTTCCTGTAAACTTGGCACTAAGTCACTTGTTACCTTGCTTGAGAAAGATCTTGTGAGAAAAATTTGAATTTTTTTGAGTGCTGCAGTCATTGAATATTTTTCTAGCTTGTTTTAGCCCTACACCCACTAACACCTTCTCCATTTTTGAATGATTACCTTAGAATATTCCTGGCTGTGCTGCTCTCTGGGTGGGTGAATCTATCTCTATTTCTATATTTCTCTTTCTATCTCTATTTCTATATTTCTCTTTCTATCTCTATTTCTATATTTCTCTTTCTATCTCTATTTCTATGTTTCTCTTTCTATCTCTATTTCTATATTTCTCTCTCTATCTATCTCTATTTCTATATTTCTCTTTCTATCTATCTCTATCTCTATTTCTATATTTCTCTTTCTATCTATCTCTATCTCTATTTCTATATTTCTCTTTCTATCTATCTCTATTTCTATATTTCTCTTTCTATCTATCTCTATTTCTATATTTCTCTTTCTATCTATCTCTATCTCTATTTCTATATTTCTCTTTCTATCTATCTCTATCTCTATTTCTATATTTCTCTTTCTATCTATCTCTATTTCTATATTTCTCTTTCTATCTCTATTTCTATATTTCTCTTTCTATCTATCTCTATCTCTATTTCTATATTTCTCTTTCTATCTATCTCTATTTCTATATTTCTCTTTCTATCTATCTCTATCTCTATTTCTATATTTCTCTTTCTATCTATCTATCTATCTATCTATCTATCTATCTATCTATCTCTATCTCTATTTCTATATTTCTCTTTCTATCTATCTCTATTTCTATATTTCTATTTCTATCTATATATATCTCTATTTCTATATTTCTCTTTCTATCTATCTCTATTCTATATTTCTCTTTCTATCTATCTCTATTTCTATATTTCTCTTTCTATCTATCTCTATCTCTATTTCTATATTTCTCTTTCTATCTATCTCTATTTCTATATTTCTCTTTCTATCTATATCTATTTCTATATTTCTCTTTCTATCTATCTCTATTTCTATATTTCTCTTTCTATCTATCTCTAGTTCTATATTTCTCTTTCTATCTATCTCTATTTCTATATTTCTCTTTCTATCTATCTCTAGTTCTATATTTCTCTTTCTATCTATCTCTATTTCTATATTTCTCTATCTCGATTTCTATATTTCTCTTTCTATCTATCTCTATCTCTATATTTCTCTTTCTATATTTCTCTCTCTGGCTTTCTATCTCTATTTCTATATTTCTCTTTCTGTCTTTCTATCTCTATTTCTATATTTCTCTATCTATCTATCTATCTATCTATCTATCTATCTATCGTGATGATAAATGACTACTTGATATCAGGGCAGAATAAAAAAAAATTATTTACATACATATCTTTGAGTTAAAAATGACATGCTGTTTTTCTCCACATAGTGTAGAAGATGTGGTTTCATGGGCGTCACATTGCGGTGATCTGCAGCTGCTACATAACATAGATAACTATCAAGTGTTTGGAATATCACTAGCTTGACAACGTTCTGTGGCGAAACTGGGATGACAACAACAGAGTTACACTATGAGATGGTTAGGGTGCGTCCCCACTGCAGAGGGCAAATACCGGTCGGTTATGCGACCGGTATTTGTCCTGTTTTGCGGCCCACCCCCTTCATATTCACAAGCACAGATTCTGTCCGAAAACTGGACGGAAGATTGTGCTTGATGAATGTTTTGCGGCCGGACCGCGGGCGGAAAAACCGCCAGATGGAAAACCCGTGCAGTGGGGACTGCTGCACGGGTTTTCCATAGAGCCACGTTGTGCTCATTTTCGGCTGGTTTTTCAGGTGATCTGCAAAACCGCAAACCGCCTGAAAAACCGGCCGAAAAGCCGTGTCGTGGGGACATGCCCTTATATTACTATAATCATTCCGCTACACCCAGAAGGTTACATTTTTCACTGGGAGCAACTTTTCAATAATTGCTGGACTGTGAATAAAAAATAAGAAGTCCATACACAGATTGTTATATAGTGGATGAAATGAGTCATGTTAGAAAACATATGTTGTTTTTCTACAAGTGTTCTAGATGGATATTTCAAAAAAGAAGATATAACATATTGTATTATCCTATAAATCAGCTATAGTAATATGATCAAAAGTTATAATAAATCATCTACACTCAGATGGCCATAGGTGTAGGCCATGTTCAGAGGTTACATATATGTGGTAAATTGTAACTGCTTAATCTGCATCAAAAATCCACAATAAAGCACATTACAATGCAAATGGAGTTCTCTAAAAAGCCTATTCACAACCTGTGAAAAAATAAATGCAAATTTTGGAGCATGCTGTGGCTTTCTTCAGAGATTTTCACCAAAGATTTCACCTGTTGTAATGCAGAGATGAAATCCGCATCAAAATGTGCATCAAAATAGGCATGTAACAAGGCTTTACAAACAAAGTGATTAAGGGGGTTGCACAAAAGACCCTATTACCTATTACTTTGAGTTTTACCAATATATACTTCAGCTCTCAATTCTAGTGGAAGGGACCTCTACTCTACTCCTGTAAACCTTCATATGTAAAAAAAAACAAAAAAAAAAAACTTTCTTGGCTGCAGGATACGGTACAAATGTGATAAAAAGAAATTGGGTCATGGTACACTGGAAGATGTATACTGTATATAGATCTTTTCTCCCCTGGAAACATTATTTCAAATGGAGAATAGCTTCCTACATGCAGCACCCATTTGAAAAGTTACAGCAGCAATGACGGCTGTTTGATTGTATATTACAAAAGTTTACCATCTCCGTGCAATGCTGTGCAGTCTCTGTTATGTCAGATACACAACATGGTTAATTTAATGGCTCATTTTGGTACCATGTACTTAAAGGAGTGTTCCCATATCATTCACTGATTGCATATTGCTTGGCTATGCCATCCATATCCAAGTCCCAACTCTGAGCCCCTCACATATTTTGAGATTTTGCTCCCAAAAGTCTCTGTTGAAAACAGAGAGGTAGTTGGAACTGTCCTATTGCTTCCAAAGGCAGTTCTGAGTACAGCAGAGTGGTTGGGGTGAGATGGGACAACCCCTTTAATCATGCTCAGACTGGCCCACAGGTGAACAGGGGAAATCCCTGTTGTGCTCCTGGGTATGGAAGGCCTGGGGTTGCTTTTCAAGGAGAAAGGCAGAGAAAGAGAGGCAGAAAGCAAGAGGAATGTGCATTTTGGGCAGTCATGTACAGTAACTGTAGGATGGGCCCCAAGAATCAGCTCCACAGGTGGGCATCAAGAATCAACTCCACTGGTGGGTCCCAAGAATCAACTCTACTATTGGGGCCCCAAGAATCAACTCTACTATGGGGCCCCCAAGAATCAACTCCACTGGTGGACCCCAGGCACCTTGGTCTTACACTGCCTTTAAAAATATCATTACTAAACCTCATTATGCATTGTAAGAGTCTACCATGTTGTCTAGAACATAAAACATATATGTTTGGGAAAGAGAGCAAACATAGTCCCACCACAGTATCTGTCTGGATAACTTTTTCACGTTATCCTGATGCATGCCACATATGGAGGCCAAAAATGTCATTTGAATGGGGGATTACATCTGTTTCCTGTGCAACATAAAATTAATGCATTTCCACATAATGCTTGAATACCTAGATAACTTTTCAAATTGTTTCAAATTTATAAGAGTGGGAAGCATTGTTCGATAAAGTTGTTGAACCATGCTAGACACTTTTCTTAACTGACTTACTTTATAACAATATTTTGCTCCAAAATAGCGGGCCAACAAATAAATCTAACAGTTTATAACCCCTCTTAGCTATACCCTATTTTCTAAACACTTTTCAAAACTGTAGTGAGGTATAAAAAAGGTTTTAAAACCAAATAATACGTTTTGTGTACACAATGTATACTAGTTATGTGGTGCAATTTGAGCCTAAATTCTGGTATCTCTTCCTTAGTAAATCTCCCTCATTGTCTTAAAGGAGTTGTCTCATTACAAGCTTTCAGCCTATCTCTGTGCCTGGCAGTTGAATTAAGGGGCGTGATTCTTGTCTGCCTCTTCTCCCCCCTCTTCACCCCTCCCCTCAGCACACAGACAGCTTTCCTCTGTAACTTCTATACAGCAGGGGGAGGGGGGGGGCGAGGGGGTTTGCTGCCAGAGTTAACCCTGTGTGTGCCTGCCTAGGTCTGTTGCAGGCACCTGGATCAGCTGTACTGTTAGCTCCACGGAGACATAGAGAGAGGGCTGATCTATGAGTGTGGAGCCAGAGGTCTGTGAAGCTGGGTATGCTAATAGCAGAGCAGGGGGGATGCAAGTGTTCCTATACCCCCTGCTGTAACATACACATCTCCACATCTCCAGCAACAAACAGACCCTGTCAGAGCAGACACAGGGCAGCTGTGAAGTGTTACTATACTCAGAATGTGTCACTAGTACAGCAGAGCATGAAGCGTTCACATGCCCCCTGGTCTGTATAGTATTAGTATAGTCACAGTTCCACAGACACATCATGATTATAGTAACACACAGGGTCACTGCTGTCACATCTATTGATCAGCCTCTGCTTTCCTCAATCTGTGTAGAGAGCAGGAGGAAGCAGGCACACACAGGGTTAATCCAGGCAGCACAGACACAGAAGCCAGAGCCCTCCCCCTCCCTCCACTACAGAAGCATTCTGTGCAGGAGGGGCTCTGTGCTCTGACCTGTATTCAGAGGCTGATGAGTCATCAGGACTGACAGCCAGTGAGATAAGGATCAACAGGTCAGCTGCTATAGAGATTTGAGAAGCTGATGTACTCCTACTAACAGGGCTTACTCAAAATCAGTAGGACATTTGTAATGAACATATATTGCAAAGCTGCTTGTTTTTTAAAGATCTTTTAATTAAAACCCAATCATTGTAGCGAGACAACCCCTTTAAAAGCTACAGTAGAAGAGTGAAGAAATCAGGCGATACCTTTTTGAGGCTAACTGAGTGTATTTGATGGTGAGCTTTAGGGAGTACTAGCTCCCTTCTTCAGACATGATGTTATACAAGAAACTGAAAAATCACAGACTTTTTATACACAATAGACATGGACCTTCAAAGGATCTTAAAATCTTTAAAAATAACAAAATGCAATATAAGCAGAGAAGTCATTTACAACAGGTCAAGAAATAAACAATCTGGAAACTTGTGAGGCATGAGGGAGGAGTCAGTAATTCTTGTTATCTGTTTGCTATCAGGTGGAGATTTGTGACCCTCACAGTTCATACATAGTGTGACATGAAGCTGGAATGAATATTAAGTCCATTTTGCAGAGTTTGAAATTTTTGCATTAATTCCCATTCCTCCCTCTCCCTCTGCATCTTAAAATGTCCCATTAAAACCACAACCCGCAAATCTTCAAAAGAGTGGTCTTCTTCTATGTGTGTGCAATGTCCCACCACAGACCTCTATGTGGGGGAAACAGGGCAAAGACAGTCAGCATATCAATTCACACAGATTCACTAGTAAAAGCAGAATAGATCTCCTAGTGGTCGCACACTTCTCCAGAAAAGACCACTCTATTGAAGATATGCGGGTTGTGATTTTAATGGGAAATTTTAAGATGCAGAGGGAGAGGAAGGAATGGGAATACAAGCTAGTGCAAAAATGTCAAACTCTGCAAAATGGACTTAATAATCATTCCAGCTTCATGTCATACTATGTATGAACTGTGAGGGTCACAAATCTCCACCTGATAGCAAACAGATAACAAGAATTACTGATCCCTCCTGTCACGCTTCACAACTTTCCAGATTGTTTATTTCTTGATCTCTTGTAAATAATTCCTCTACTTATTGCATTTTGTTATTTTTAAAGATTCTAAGATCCTTTGAAGTGCTATTATGTATAAAAAGTCTGTGATTTTTCAGTTTCTTGTATAACATCATGGCTGAAGAAGAGAGCAAGTACTCTCGAAAGCTCACCATCCAATATACTCAGTTAGCCTCAAAAAGGTATCGCCTGATTTCTTCACTCTTCTACTACTTTCTATGGCTAACATGGTACAACATTATGCTACTATTAAAAGCTACAGCAAAGTCTACTCCTCTAAATTATTTCCAGCGACAGAAATACAATTGAGAGATGAACTGAATGACCCCATCCTGGTATTACTTCTTTAGAATACTGTAGCTCTACTTTTTCTAGGTCTTCAGGCACTTTTAAGCCCCCACCTCTGGAATTCCGTAGCTCTTATCTTTTGCCAATTTCTATATTCATAATTAACTTGGAGTCCATTTTTAAATGTTTTCCTTTAAAGAGGATTTCAACAGAACAATTTAACCCCTAAATGACCACCGACTGTGATTTTTATTACAATCCTTTAAAAGTATTTGAAATGATGGGAAACTCCATATTTCAAAAAATACATAATATTTTTCCTTTATTTGGCTTCTTGCCTTACCAGTGCCATCTGCAGTGCCTAGCATTTATCGCTTTCTTCAATCCACTATTGCTTCATTCAGTGTTGGGATGTTGGCAGTATAGATAAAAGCAAAATAAGCTTGTGTTGTAGCATAGGTAATCTAAGTTCCATTTATTTGCTTGTTGTGGGATTCTAACAGGCTAACAAGTGTTCATGATAGATGTAATTATCACAGCTTTTAGGAAGTCTCTCAGGTGAACTGGAGCAGTGCAGAGAAGCCAAAAAGTACATGCATGCTGAAATCTAGTGCTTAAATGCAGAGGTGTCAAACTGCCGGCCCTCCATCTGTTGGGAAACTACAACTCCCATCATGCATTTATATAATCTATAACCGTGGGCATGATGGGAGTTGTAGTTTCCCAACAGCTGGAGGGCCGGCAGTTTGACACCTGTGGTTAGGTGCAATGGCTTAGGGCTCCTGAAAGCCTTATTATGCTACCATGACTTAGCATTAGTCAATTGGCTTATTCATAGAAGTAAGCCACGGCTCAGTGTTGTAATGTAGAACAGAGGTGTCAAACTTAAATACATAGGGGGCCAAAATTACAAACTAGGATAAAGTCGCTGGCCAACCTTGATATTTATTGAAAAAATGTCTACAATTGATGACGTTTTTCCTTCTCATTAGATATAACAATGAACCTTTTCAGAATGAAACTGCTGCTCATCCCCTTCTGTGTTGCTATGGCATGACAGAATTCTGTCTTTTTCCTCAAGTGCTTTGCTCTCTCACTGTCTTATGTCCTGGTACGCTTTTAGGACCATAGAAACAGTCCAATATCCACTTTATTTATGCTGACCGGAGTCACTTAACTCTTTATCTGCTGGGTTTGGAGTACCCTGCTGCCTGCAGAGATGCTGGGGCTGAGGAGCTGGAAGGGTTAAGTGTTAAGGCTCTGGCTCCTTGTTTCTCCCTGCAAGCTCCTCTTATCTTATCAGTCGTCTCACTTATTAGTTGTCCACGCTGTCTGAGTGGTTTCTCCTCCCATGTGGTCCCTTCTCTGCTCTATGTAATAGAAGGCGCTGAGTAAGAGCAGTGTAGTAACTGCTCCTGGCTTCTTAATCTTTTCCTCTGTACTGTTACTCATGGGCTAATTATAATTACATTGCAGAACAGATTTGGCCCGTGGGCCTGAGTTTGACACTCCGGAAGTAGAAGGTTATACAAATTGAGGTAAAATAAATACTAATTCCAGGCAATTTAGAAGAAAGTCTAAATTCATACATCAATCAAAGCATCAAGAGCTTTTTTCTAATATATATCACATCTGCCAAATAAAATCGTCATGCATACCCATCACTTTACTTCATCTCTGCATACCCATACCAGGAAACTGACATAAAGGGCCACATGTATGAAAACTGTTTAGGTCTAAAACTCACTTTTTTGCGCATAATTTACTATGGCCAAAAAAGTGAGTTTTAGACCTAAACAGTTTTCATACATGTGGCCCAAAGTGTCATTAGATCATGGGCCACTTTCAAAAATAACAGATGGTGTTTAGCAACACTAAGTATTAATAGTGAAAAAGAAGATTAAATATATGGATTAAGATATGATTTAGACCCTAAATTCAAGCTTCAGTAATACTCTGATATGAAGTATGTGTTACATGGTGCACACTGTTGCAAATTCAATACTAGAACCCATGATCTCCTAAAGTTTTTACAGTGTCATCATTTGATATTGTCCAGATTAGATAACTCCATGGGTGCTTCAGCTAAATAAACTGATCATTAAGGTTGAAAGCACCCCATACCTTGTCTATCCCTTTACTTTATCTCCCCATACTGAGCGAGAAAACCAAGAAAAAGTGTAATTAGAACAGGTTTCCAACCTTTTGTAGATCACTGGCCACATTCAAATATGACAGATGGTGTTTAGCCAAAAGTAAATAAAAAATATTTGGATTCACATATGATTTGGACCCTAAGTCTACGTGTCAATTATTCTCTGGCATCTCTGATGATACTGAAGCACAACAGTAATTGCAGCTCCCAATAGTTGGGTAGCCACAAGCTGGGATATCCATTGCCATACATGGCTCCTGGTTGTGGAAACATTTTAAAAAAGTGTTTAAAGATACATTTACTGATCTAAAATGTAAAGATATCTTGAGGTTAGTACTGGGAATATTGCTGAGACATTGGTTGTTGTTTACCCCAATTCTAACATAGTTAGGCCCAGACTGGCAATTTGCCCGATTGAACAGATTCCCGGTGGGCCAGGCAGTCAGTGGAATGCCTGCTACAAGTATCACTGCTAAATTATAATCCCTGTTAAAACTTAACTTTTACTGATATACCCTAAAAATACGTGACCTATACCCCTATACATTACCAACATATACCATTATAGTGCAGTATAATCTGTCAGCGGGGTAATCGCCCCGAAAAAGGGCGGCTCCGCTTAAATGACAGACAATTTATTGTATGTATGTAGCATCTAAACCTGTATCCCCAGCTATCCCGACGCGTTTCTCCCTTTTATATAGGGTTCATCAGGGGATAAAAAAAAACACTTGCTGTAGAATCAAATATTCTAACGCTATATACAACAATTTACAACCTTTTTATATCTGATAAAGAAATTTATACTTAGCTATATGCCGCCAGGTATGGTTGCTGATAGCCCTCGCGGCACTTTGATATGCTGGCACCCAAGATGTAAGGGACTGCCCCTGTAACAATCGGGCAGAGCCTTCCTGTATTGCTCTGCCCGATCATAAAAAGAACTATGCAGCCTGCATAGTACTGTTTGCAAAGTCAGAGCAGCTCTAAATGGTAGAGCAGCAGCAGGGGCTGCGCCACCAATCAGGGAGCTGCATATAGGGCTCTGCATACAGCTACCCATTCCCTCATACATTACTTCCCCTCTGCAACCCAAATCTGCTCAGATGAGAAGGGAAGCCCGAGAAGCAGCAACCCATTCGGTCTAACACCAGAAATAGGAGAAGGGTGAAGGAGGGGTAGCTGTAGACTATAGCCAGAAGGACACAGAAAAGATGGGGGCAAGAGTGATAGGGTATTCATTGTGTGTATATATGTGAGTATACTGTTTGTATAAGCATGTTTTGTGTGTGTATACTCTATATATGTGCATGTGTCTAGTGTATGAATATTTTATGTATATGCATGTGTGTACATGTATGTGTAGTGTGTGTATACTGTATGTGTCTTGTGTGTGTACATCTGTGTAGTGTGTGTATACTGTATGTATATGCATGTGTGTACATATATATGTATAGTCTGTATACTGTATGTATACTCATGTGCCTAGTGTTTGTGTATGTATATGAGTAGTGTGTGTATACTGTATGTACATGTGTCTAGTGTTTATATATGTGTAGTGTGTGTATACTGTAAGTATATTCATGTGTCTGGTGTGCACATGTATATGTGCAGTGTGTGTATACTGCTCTATCCTCACTCTGCGCCAGTCTTCTGTATCTTCTGCAGCAACTAATTGGCTGATATCACCATATAGTAGTAAGCACTCAAAGTAAGGATGGTGGAGCGCTGTAACTGAGGTACGAGGAGAGGTTATTATAACTTTTGTCATTTTAATATGGCAGCAGTTTGCTAAAAGAAACCCTTTTAACTTCTGGGGTACAGCATGTAAAGTAATTAATATCTAGGAATACTTTGTGTAATGTAATTCATTTTTGGAAGTACTCTGAGTCACATAGTAAATTTCTGGAATGCCATGTAAAAAGTAATTAATTTCTGGGGGATACAATGTATAATGTATTAAACTTCTGAGGTGTAGTTTGTATTATAATTAATTTCTGGAGTTATCATGTGTAATATAATTAATTACTGGGGGGTAACTTGTGCAAATGTAGTTAAAATCTGGAGTAGTGTTTGTAATGTAATTTATTGGGGTACGGTGGGTAATGTAATACATTTTCTGGGGGTACCTTTGTGCAATGAAAATAACTTTGGGTTTACAGTCTGTAATGTAATTCATTTTTGGAGTGCAGTGAGTAAGGTAATACATTTTTGGGGTACAATGTGTAATATAATTAAGTTCTGGGGTGCAGCGAGTAATGTACTTAATTTCTAGGGTACGACCTGATTCGTTTCTGTAGAAAATATATGAAATAAAATGCATTTCAGTGGATGCATTGCAATTAAAGGGGTTGTCTCACTACAAGGATTGCTTTTTATGTTAAAGATCTTGCAAAAACAAGTCACTTTGCAATATATGTCCATTAACAGTTTCCTACCTGTTCTAAGATATCCCCTCTTGTATGGGCTGCATCAGCTCCTCAGGTCGCTATAGATACAGACCTGTATGATCTATCCTGATAGGCTGCCAGCACTGGTTGCTATAGCTACAGAGCTGGCTTCTACTGCAGCCTAGTGGAAGCCAGTAAACACGCCCCTAAATTCAAAGTGAAACCAAGAAAACAGGACTGAGGTGAGATGAATCAAAGTAGTGAGACAACCCCTTTAAGTCTTTTTATTTTCCTCTTTTTGTTCTGTTTATTATATATCTAAAGGAGTAGTAGTGGAGGGGGGAGCAATAAAGTGCAGTTTTCTGCATTGCAAAATGCAATTTTTTGGCAAAATGTAAGGTAGGCTGGTTGGGTTTGAGTGCCAGGACTGTTTTGGAGTCCCAGTCTAGCCCTGAATGTAGTAAACTAAATGTTTACTATGTAATAAGACAACATTGTATTATAATGTAATATATAAAAAATGTAAAAAATCAGAATTCATCCCAAATGGAAATAAAGAAATAGTTTTATTAGTGGATGTCTACTATGCAATTTCATTCTGCTTTTAGGTTTTTATAGATAAGTGTCTGCCATATAAAAAAGACAACATTGCACCATATAACCTGCTGAGGAAGTGCTTGAGTCTATAGAATGACACTTCTTAAAGACTACGGGGACGTGTATGAAAACTGTCCCTTTCATTTCATATAGTGCTCTGAAGAAATGAAAGAGGAGCTCTGATTGGATGCTATGAGCAACAAAGAAAGTCTTACACCTAGACAGTTTTCATACGTGTGGCCCATTAGTAGTGCATTGTTAGGAATAGTGCATCATGGGCCATTTACTCCTAAATGACCTCAAAATAATAAATTATCTTATTGAATATACTGAACCACAAGGATCCATTGAACCATTATTATTATTGACTGTACATATTTCAAATTATTTTACTAGAAAATAGTTTTTTAAATACTGAATAAATTAATGGGTGTCCAACCAACACAGGATGGCTACAGTAATAGAGCACATACAGTGGGAAAAAAGTATTTAGTCAGCCATCAACTGTGCAAGTTCTATCACTTAAAGAGATGAGAGAGGCCTGTAATTGACATCATAGGTAGACCTCAACTATGAGAGACAAAATGAGAAAACAAATCCCGAAAATCTCATTGTCTGGTTTGGAAAGAATATATTTACAAATTAATGTGGAAAATAAGTATTTGGTCAATAACTAAAGTCCATCTCAATACTTTGTTATATATCCTTTGTTGGCAATGACAGAGATCAAACGTTTTCTGTAAGTCTTCACCAGGTTGGCACACACTGTTGCTGGTATGTTGGCTCACTGTAGACAGGGGTGGTCTTAAGTACACTATAACTGAACACCTTACTGGAAGCTTGTCATAATTTTTTAGTCCTTCCTCTATTCTGCCACTGACCATATTACATAATTTACTGGGGGAAAAAATTCTTATTGGGGTTAAATGTGAAAAAAACCTACATGCCTCATGTTTGCGGGGAGGGGAGGGTGTTTTTATAAAGTTCACTCTTCAGTACAGGCAGTCCCCGGGCTACAAACGGGATAGGGACTATAGATTTATTCTTGAGATTAATTTGTATGTAAGTCAGAACAGGTATTTTGCATAGCACAGAGAAAGGTTTTTACATTTGTTTTTCTGACTCTGCCCCTTTTAAGAAGACTTCACCTCATGTGCTGCTGTAGAATGCTGGGACTTGTCATTTCACAGCATGTCCAGCATGCCCCATAAGTCTCTGTTTGTAACTAGCGGACAGATGTAAGTCGGGGACTGTCTGTATAGATAATGTGTTACCTGTATTCTGCAGTTCGGTATGGTTCCGGTGAAACCAAATATGTAGAGTTTTCGTCATGTTTTAATATTTTTAAAAAATAACGTTCTCTAGTTCTTTCATTTGTGCTGCAATGCCACTTTCTGCAATCAATAACTTTTTTGTTTTTCCACCCATGGACCTGAGTGAGTGCTCATTTTTGTGGAAGTGTAGTTTTTATTGCCACCATTTTGGAATATATGTTTTTGATCACTTTTTATTCCAATTT
Source organism: Phyllomedusa bahiana (assembly GCA_025379985.1). Classification (NCBI taxonomy): domain Eukaryota; kingdom Metazoa; phylum Chordata; class Amphibia; order Anura; family Hylidae; genus Phyllomedusa; species Phyllomedusa bahiana. Next base: position 15,707 of record JAODAL010014617.1, on the reverse strand, counting down.
TTGGAGATGTGAAATGACCCCCCAAAAATACATTTTTGGCAATGTTCCCTAGAGTGTTCAGCATACAGGATAAATACGTTATATATTAATATATTGTACTTTTATGGATGTGATGATACCAATTATGTGTAAATTTTTATTTATTTTTTTTACATTTTTTTATTTCTTAAATGGCAAAACAGGGGTATTTTGAACTTTTAAAATCTTTTATTTAAATTTTTTTTTTTTACATTTGTACATTAGTGGTCTGGTTGCTTTTATACCTTTCTGCATTGTATAGATAACGCAGAAGGGTGCCCCTAAATGGTAGTTCTATCACTTCCTGCCAAAGGAGAAAGTAACAGGAGCTCCAACATAGCTGCGCACCACTTCTCATTCATTTAGATGCTGTGGCTGCAATTGCTGTGGAGTCTGAATAGTTAACAGCAGGGATTGGAGCCGGCTACGATTCCTGCTGTTAACAGTGGTTGTCAGCTGCAATTAACACCGCATATGAGATGGACTCATTTGTCAAAATCTTGGTGGCCTACCTCAGTATAGGCAGAGGGAAAGCTCCTGCTAATAGTCTTATAACTAGGCAAAGTAGAATCACAAGGTGGAGAGGGAGGAGGGAGAGACGGTTATAGCTGTTCACTTGGAACATATCTAGATAAACTATTTTTATATTTTCCAACTTTGCTTGCAATATAAGGCAAAATGAGATCATTTAAAATGAAGAGATTAAAGGGGTTTTGCCAGGACGTGCCTTATCTGTTAAGAAGCAAATGTAAACAAGCCACTGAGCTGAGAGAGAGAGACAGACAGCCAGAGCACAGAGCTGCATAAGAGATAGTGTGAAATGCTCACTCAAATAATCAAACTACAACTTGTGGATTCTGTATACAAAAGACAACACCTTTTCTCCACAGCAGCTTGAAAGTTCCTTCATGTTCTCTGTCATCAGATAAAGCAGGGATCTACTCAGATAATCACACTACAACTAGTGGATTCTGTATACAAAAAACAACATATTTCTACCCGGTGCCTTGAAAGCTTCTGCAGCTCAGTCTCATCAGATAAGAAGCTTGTCAGGTTGTATCTAATAGAAGCTTTGAAGTAACTAAGGTCAGGTAAGGCAGCCTGTAGCTCTCTCAGACTGCAATTTTTGTAATCACATATATTTAGAAAAGTGATTAAATACCTATTTTGGAGGATCCCACGTCAACATTACATCATGGCAAAACCCCTTTAAGGGATGAAGTACTAGGGCTCTGTTGTGATTTTTCAAAATGTAAAAAATGCTGTTCCTTTATGTAAGGTCTTTTATGGCAATAAATAAGCAATATATATGTCACCTTATGTTTTTTTCTGTACAGCAATGCATCAAAAGATATTTTCAGTTAGGTGCAATGTTTATATTATTTTGCATGCAATAGAACATGCCAGATTAGTATTAAAATGGAGTTATACTAATACTTCTGTATCCATTTAAAACAAGAGGCATACTGAAGTACAGTACGGGCTGACAGATTTTTGTAGGTGCCATATTCATACTTCCCAACATTAAAATTGACAAAATCAGAATGTCCACGAGACGCCTACTTTTGAGTGAGGTTTTCATAAGTTTGGTTTGCTGGAGTGTCCTGCCAAAATTGGGGCTGTTAGCAAGTATGGATATTATGGATCCATACAGCACAAATCCATACACATTGCATACATCCATATACATAGGTATTAATAATAATAATAATCTTTATTTATATAGCGCCAATATATTCCGCAGCACTTTACAATATAGAGGGAATAAGCACAGACAAACCAGACGTTAGATTATAAAAAAGCTACTGACAAATGAAATACGAGGTGTGAGGGCCCTGCTCGCAAGAGCTTACAATCTATTAGGGTGTATGGGTGAAACAAAGGGTGACAAGTGCTTGGTTTGCAATGGTCCGGCCACGTTACATAAATATAGGGTAGTATACATAAAAAAGTGGATGACCCTGCCATCCCAACCATACATCTATATACAGATAAGTGCCCGTGGGTGCCAAAGTGCAGGAAGTGACGAATGTGTGACACAATTTAGGGGTTAACAATTAGGGATCTTTATAGGCTTGTCTAAGAAGATGAGTTTTCAGAGCGCACTTAAAAGTGTGAGGGTTGTTAGAGTGATGAGTTTATGTTGTATTCTGTAATGAATAGGCAGCCAGTGCAGAGATTGACACAGGGTAGAGGCATCAGTATAGCGGCTGGAAAGAAAGACGAGCCTGGCTGCTGCATTCAGGACAGATTGGAGAGGGGAGAGTTTACAGAGAGAAAGACCACTATTTAGCACATTCCCTATAAACAATATTGTGATATATATAAACTGTTTCAAAAAAAGATAAATCGCAAATGACCTTATCTTTAGGAATCCACTTCTTACGCTGCACACAGCCAGAATGTAAATCATTTATTAAAATATTTGTTATAAGTGTTCACGATTTAAAGCTTTCTTAAGTCCTTTTCTCGACATTGTATTATAAAGATAAGGCTATCTACTTTTATACTCTAAAAATCCTTATGAAAGGTAATTTCTAAAAAATAAAGTCATTTTCAGTAATAATAATGACACATGGAAAACAAATTGCATTTCTAATTGTGTTAATATGAGCTTTGGGTAGAATAGTGCATTAAAGGCTATGAACACCTTTTGGAGCACTTTTTTTTAGTTAATTAAATGCATTTAATATGGAATAAAAAATATTTTTTGCAATGGATTCTTAGGACAATTGTATAACTGGCTTCTGCAGATTCTATGTATCACAGTAAATAGCATGCTGCAGAATCCCATTTACAGTTACTAGTAAATCTATCAGAGTCCTTATCTGATGGCTCAGATTCCAGCCTTTTCCTCAGTAATCTTCTAAGCTTAATGATGATCAAATCAAAGTTGATCAACTATACAGACCGGACTATAAGGAAACATCTGATACAGAAAAAGATGTTAAAAAGCCAATAAAAATGCCGTGTTTGACTCAATCCTTAAAGGGATTTAATAATTTAATGACATTTACGGCATATCAATTGGATGTAGCAAAAAATGTCAGATAGGTGCGGGTCCCAATGGCTGTACTCAGAACTACCATTGAAATGAATGAAGAGTAACTGCGCAAGCCCGGCATTTTGGGAACCCATTCGAGATAGGTGTGGGTCTCAGAGGTGGGACATGCACCTATCTGACATTTTAAGTATATCCTATCGATATGCCATAAAAGCATGAGGTGATTAAACCTCTTTAGGCTGGGAGCACAAATTCAGCTGTTAGATGCAGTTTTTGATTGGATCATAATTGGAGGACACATATTAAGGAAAGACCAAAAACCACCATCTTTGTACACTCTAATGCATTGCATTACAATACATTAGGCTGTATAAACGATCGTGCCCTCTAATTGTGAAGTTAAAGTTAAAAAAAAAAAGTTTTAAAGTGAAAAAAAGTAAAAAAGTATTCAAAGTTCAAATCACCCCCTTTTGCTATCGCGTACAAATATAATGATAAAATAGTAAAAAAGTTACACGATTTATGTGTGATTGCCGTGTTCATAAAGTCTGATCTGTAAAGTAAAATATACTCATATTTAGTAGTTCATAAGCTGAAGACACGCATAGTAGAAAAGATAGATCTTATTATGCCACAAAATTGTATTTTTGAGACACTTTACATGCCCATAAAAAGAGTGAATTTAATAAAAAAACGTAGCATGAATTCCAAACTGGTACATATAAAAAGTACATTTCAAGCCGCAAAAAAGGCACATCCTCACTTATATCCGTAGGTGTTAGTCAAAAAAAGTTATTGGTCGCAGACCAATTTTAGAATTAGTAATAAAGTGGTTTGAATTTTTTTAAGACCAAAACATGATGAAAACGTACATGTGAATACATGATAACACATCGTTTTACCTGGAGATGCATTGAAGTAAAGCAAAACATATCCCTAACATGACGCACAGTATTTTTTGACCATTTTGCCCCATTAGAATTTTTTTTTCGCAGTTTCCCAGGTAGTATTACTTATCTTGACAGAAAACAGCCTATCCGCCAGGCCCTCGCTTGAGGGACGACGGCACCTGCTTGGGGTGTATCTCGATGTTGCGCTGCATCGCCACTAGGGGAGCTCAAGGTCAGACAGTTACTGGTTCCACTGTTAACCCTGCCCACACTGGCACTAGTGGAAACAACAATGCTGCCCACCCAGTTCTCTGTTTAGTTATAAGGGACCGGTCCGTTAACGACTTTTAGCGGGTAAGGAACCAACCCATGTGGGTAGCTATATACTATAGCCCGTCGAATTAGGCGTGTGAGGCCGTTGATCAAGGACAGATAACTCAGATTAAAAGTTTATAGATTTATTAGCCTTGAAGGGCACATAGACAGTAAATATGTACAAATGGATAATAATCTACAGAGTCTGAGAAGAGGTGCAAATACAATTATAGGGATTTCAGACAACAAGCCGCAGTTTAAAATAAGTCAAGTTAACGTGTTTGCTTGGTGCCCAGGCCGCCACGGGGGGCAGATTGTGGCATGGCTGCTTGTGTGATGTTATGGACTCTGCTTCAGGTACGCCCCTCTTGGTAATCAAACAGAAGAGCCGCCCCCTGGCTCCTGTGCTTATATATCTGCGAGGGGCCAGACACTTGGCAAGCCCCTACACACCCTGGGGACGGGTCTATGAACTTCTCCCAACTCAGGTCATGCAGGTTATGATACAAAATCCAAATGGATATAAAGCGGCACGCTCATGGCAAAGACCGAGCCGTGTAGAGTACGATCAGGTCCGTCTGGCCTACCGAGCGCCTGGGATATCAAACATGCTTTATCTTATGCGACCATGTAGGCAACGGTCTGGATATCTCAGTTTCCCGTGTCTGCACTGGAAACCTGGAAATATTGTGGCGGTGGGTGTGAGGAGTCTCTGTTATGCGATGGATGAACCCGTCAACTGGCACAGTTATGAGCGTGGATCGCCTATGAATCGATATGAATATCGGACGATGACCCGAGCTGCGTTTTATTGATTGAGAGTCTTTGAGCTGGGACTAGCATTTGTTCTCAGTGTCTAATTAGATTCATGTGGATTTTTTTCAATGGGTTGACCCCTTTGCTGTGGCTGACTTACTACAGAGCATTTGTATTCTGGCTCATTACTGTTGTAAAGATTGAGTTGTCCTCGTCCCCACCCCCCCCCAGGGTGGGGAGGCAGTGATCGTGTCTAGATACAGAATGGGATGCAATAGTGGATTCTTCATCACACCTCCCCCCCTTTGAGAGCGCTATGGGGCTAGCACCGACCAACGGGCTCCACCAGGCGCCAATGACCCTACCCCATTTGTCTGGGACAAACATCAGCGTGCCGATGCGGTTTCGGGCTACTTCGGTGGCGAATGAAGAAGATGTACTGCTGGAAAGACAGGCTCCAGCGTGCAACCTCCCATTGGGTCCGGAGGTCCGTGTGTCAACCAGCTCAGAGGGTTAGTGTCTTGTCTCCACAATGAATGCGACCGTTATGATTGGTGCAGCCGCTCGCAAGGGATCCCACACTATCGACAGGCCCATTCTTTTTCCATGGTGGATAGGCCTACTTCCCACTCGCAGAAGCTTCTGGCCAGGCTACTAACGGGGGAATGTTCCTGTGGTTGTGTTACACGCTGCTGGCACTGAATCGAGGCCAATAGTCACTGGAGTCTCGGTTGTGTACTATAAACTGCCGGGTGAAGTCGGCGGCTTGTAGTAAACTGATGGGAGCTGGGACAAGCGCGGTCTTGAGGCTCAGGAAAGGCCGTCTCGCAGTCGTTTTCTCACACTCGACTCGCGAGAGGGAAACCCTCCTTCCTGCGTGAGGTCTGTCGCGGGCTGTGGCCAGGCGACTTGTACAGTGGGGGAGATACAGAACCTCCTATAGGCAGCGGTGCCCATATTAGAAGGGAACAGTCACGCTATCTGCTTCTTGGTCTGGGGTGTGGGCCAGGATGCGGATTGGCATGCCACTTTTCCGGGCTGTCAGGGTTCAAGGGCCCCCAGCCTACCCGGTTGCGCCACCATGGTAGTTGGGGACCTCGACTCGATGCGCAGACTGGACACTATTGCGGAGTGATGGTCAAGCCTGCCTGGCGGATCGTCCATTGCACCTGCGAAGGTGCTGGTGGTGGTCATCCCAAGGTGGGACTGAAACACAGGCATAGTCATGTCATCCAAGGACGCACGCTGACGCGTGGCCCCTTCATGTCCCGTAAGCAGCGTGTTGACCAGCCGCTGATAGCGAATGATTACAGTTGGCGGGCAGGCGGCATTCTTCATGCCTCGACACGGCATGACTGTGGACGTCGTACAGCTCCGATGGATGGTGATAAAGGTCAGAGATGTTCACTTGCATAACGGGGTCAGTGGAATCTGCCAACTATCCCGGTCAAGATCCATGATGGTCAGGTACTTGGCCCGGCACAAGGAGCGAGCAGGTCATCAGGATTGCGTCTCGGCATTGGTGGAACGCAGCAGTCGGTGACTGTGACAGCATTGAGCCCCCTGTTGTCCAATGCAGAATCGGGTTTGGTGCCGATCTTCTGGGGACAAGAGGACTACAGGCGAGGCACAAGGGCACTGTTTGACGACGCCTGGTTGACCCCCAGCTCCAGCAGTCTCGTCAATGATCCTCCGCAATGTGCTGCTGCACTTCGGTGGGAGATCCGATATGCTGAACGCGCGAGTGGGGGGTGATTCCCGGTGGTCCAGGTGATGACGGCTTGACTCCGTCCTTTCCAGGCACGTCTAGGTGACTCAATGCCCTGAAGGCGGTTAGAGGGTTGCCAACAGTTGGGTTCGTGGGTCCTCCAGGAGCTGTCCACAAAGATCGCCACATATATCTTTGGACCCACATGCCCTGACGGGGGCAATGCATTAGTGGGGGTCACAATGAGGTTCTCAGTCTCACGTTCCTCAGGCAGGTTGCCCACGGGCAAGGACACTTGCCGCTACCGCTCATGATGCGCCCCCCCCCCCCCCCCCCCCCCCCCCCCCCCCCCCCCCCCAACCCCTTCATCATGTTCACGTGGAAGGCCATCCGCCTTCCCGGTCGTGAGTCCTGTAGGGAGTGACCCAGGTACGGGGTCTGCTGTTGAGTTTGCTGGTGCACGGACATATGGGCCTTCCCATGGCTGCCTGAAGCTTGTTCCTGTAGGGACAGGGACCTGGTACCACACTGTCTGACACACCTGCTAGGTCCTGCTAACTGCGTTGGGTCTCGTTACCACTGCATTCTGTTCAGCCTGAGCCCTTTTGCATAGTCTCGTGGCTATTGCGCGTCAAAGGCCTGCATTTTGTCATGGAGCAGCACGACCTATTCACAATGACCGACACCTCCGCGGCGTTGCTACTTTAAGTCTTCCTTCCCATGCGCCTACTTCACCAGTAGCCAGGGGCCCCCGTACACTGTCGACCAGACAGGAGCTCGAAGCGGAGCAAAATACTGTTGAGGTTTGTGAGAACTTCCCGGTATGCGAATAGCAGGTCCCATTTGTGCGGAGGGACCAGCTCCAGGGCGCCCGTGGTTGTTCGACCAAACATCTTCAGCATCTGCTTCTGATTGTGCCATTGTAACCGTTTCACACAGGCCATTAGTCTTGTGGGGGTTCGGGCTGGCACCAGAATGGTCTGCACCCTGTTTCAGCTTACACCAAAGTGGTCTCTACTTTAGCTGCGACATGAAATGGGGCACGTACCGGTCAGTGAGCATTTCCTGGAGAAAGCCCACTCGGATGGGGGAGAAAAATCTCTTAGTATTGGCGGGGGCCACCTTGTCGGCCCGAATGGAACGACTAGGCTAACGCTTCCGGGTACGTAGTGCCGTAGTCTTTTACACGTCATTGATGAAGCGTTTCCGGAGTGCTGGGAAAGGGACAGCAGTCCAATTAATATCCAAAGCCACCATCCTGAAAGGCTGGTCATGATAGGCAGAGTGTAGACAGTGGGGCTTTAGGCCTCGCCCCGCCTTCCCCCCACCATTCTGAACAGGGGCTTGCTAAGATACGGCACGGAGGGGGCAGCCAAAATCTGTCCCCATCTCTTGGACCAAGTAGAATTGCTGGGCACAGTCTTTCCGTGGTCTGGGTGATCCCTTGGTGTACGGCCTATTGGCATCTCGTGAGCATACCCGCAACTACTCCGCCTATGAAACGGATAGGGTACCACCAAACCGTCGGTCCCTGGGCCACGCACGCCGGTGAAATCCGGTCGGACCGGTCACGTGGGTACGCCGATCCTTGGACCAGGACCACCCGCTGTAGCGAGATGGTCCATAGGGTGGCCTGTGCGCCTGCATCGTGAAAGCTCTTCGGCTGTCGTCAGCCGATTTAAACCGCGCCCTGAAACGCTCGACTGGGACGTGGCCCAGAATGGAGAGACGGCCACGTCATCTGTCGGTTCCCGGGACTCCTATCTCCTGCGCCCTTCACATCCCTGGCACGTACACTGGTTCTTCGATGGGAGCGATACCGTCGGGCCCATGAGGGGCTCCGGCATCCGGGCCTACACACACTGCGTCGTAGTGACAGCGGTGGCCTACCGACCGCTAGAATGCTGGTGGGCTCCTTCAACCTCACGGCAGTCTATTTAGTCAGCCAGTCTGCTTGGCCTAACCGGGCACCTCCTGACATCAGGGTTTGTGGTGGGACCCGGATCTGTAGGTCTTTCCCGAGAGCCATGCCTCACCTGCATGCTCCCCATCTGCAAGCTGTCATGCCCCACCCTCGTTGGGTTGAGGGAGACCCTGCCTGTGCACTTTCCTGGGAGACCTGCCTAACCATGCATGCTCCCCCTCCACATGCGGTCATGCCCGTTTGTCCCATCTGATGCCACACCAGCAGGACAAACAAATCCCGCTAGCAGGCTTGCTGGACCACACCTGCTGCCCCTATTCCAACCTGCCTGCCTTATCTCCTCTCCAAGGTTGGAGAGGAGAAACACCATATCACCCACCTCCATTTCCTCAGTATGCGATAATTAATAAAATTTTTTGCATTAACAGGGTTGGATTGACATATCTCATTTGTGGATTGGGAGCAGCACCTTGGGCTTCAGGGCCTCTAAACGCGGCTACCAGCCGCCCCACAGTCTGTCCCTAACAAAATACTAGCCAGGATATGTTTCTCGCGGCGACTACGATCAAACCTCCCGCACTTCACCTGCGGCACCACCTCAGTCCAAATACACCTTGGCACTGGCAGCGCCGGCAAACGCACGCCTATTCGGTAGACTTGCGCAAAGTTCTGTCTCGGGTCGGGTATCAGTGTCCTGTGAGGGGAAACCTGTCAGAGCCGCACACACAGTTAATCTCCGCGCCGAATGTGTCCAAGAGTCCAATGGCAACAGAACGGAATACGGTGGACCATGACTGGTAGTTATCACGGCGGCATTCTCCCGCCCCACCCACACACAATCAACATGGGGGCCTTGGAAAAGGGGACTGGGTAGGGCCCTTCTGGCGCTGGAGACTTGTCGCCTAAATGTACCGGCTGGTTGCAAATTGTGACAGAGTCGGGGGGCACCCCACAGAGGAGAAGCTGGGCCTGGGGCCCCCGCCTGGGCTTAGGGTAGGGACAAAGTGAGACTGCAGGATCTTACCCCCTCTCCTAGCTGGTGTAGCTCCTGGCCTCCGGTGCCCGATTGTTGCAATACTCATCCAGAGAGGACTTGCTGTTGGCGGTGGCCCCCAAAGGTTTCTGTCCACGTAGGTGTGGACTGGAGGTCTACCTCGGGCAGTTTCCACAAAAACTGCTCAGTCGGCGATGAGCTCCTTAAGCTGCATTGGCACGGTGGTGTTCATTTAGCCTCACACTGAGGTACTGAGGGTGACTGCTCTGCTGGATGGGCTCAGCATGTGGTCAGTCAGCGGTTGTAGGACCCCGCTACAAACTCGGACGCTTCTTCCTGTATATCTCAGGAGTGAGATTTTACTGCTGGGATTCAGTGCTGATTGATTCCCTCGTAGGTCAAGGTGGTACTCGGCGTGGGAGTTCCTCGAAGATCTCCAGAGCCTTTACCTCTGAGGACAAGGAGTCAGAAACAGAACCTCTGGTCCTCTAGATGAAATGGTGCTGGCATGGAAAATTTTTCAAATCTCAGCAGGCACGGTCTAGTCAAGGTCTCAACCCTTTATCAAGAGATGGTGATGTCCTCCGCCCTCAATTTTGGGACACTGGGTCTCAGGAAGGTCTTGTCTGGACGGGGTGGAACTTTTTCAGACGTTAGCACTGCTAATGCGTGGTCACCCCCCCCCCCCCCCCCCCCCCCCCCCCCCCCCCCCCCCCCCCCCACCCCCTGAGGTCCGCTGAGCTACCTCGGGCCAGCTCCCGGCGTTCGGAAGCTGCCGCCTCTTAGCCGCTCGCCGATCGGTTCGGCTGCTTTCCGACCTTATCAGATCGCGACGTTCTGCAGCTGCTAGGAAGGGCTTGTAATGCGTCGAGGTCTCCAGCCTCAAGCTTAGGCCAGCGCAGCTTGCAGTGATGAATAGCCGATGGTGAGTGACACACTGCGCCCAGGCCGACACCTGCGAACTGGCTCCGTGAGGAGACCCGAGCTGGTAATCCCCTCGCCTTCAATAGTCCATAGCTGAGTCTGAGCACGAGCTCCCTCTGGCTCACTTCACCGGATGTTTACGCTGGCCTACTGGCTTTGCCATGATTTCTCGTATACCAGCATCCTTGCAACCCTTGGTCACTTGTAACAAAACTGCAACTGAATGCACAAACCTTGGTATTGCACTCTGACTTGTACGTAGTGGTGATGTTAATCTTAAGACCCCTCGGCAGCAAACCCACTGCTGGCAGTCCTTAGAGGTCCTGTGAGTTCGGGACACAGACACTCACACACACTATTGTCTTATCCCACCGCTCTGCCACCAATATGTCGACGTAAACAGCCTAGTCCGCTAGGCCCGCTTGTAGGGACCGGATCGGGCATGACTTGGGGTGTATCTCGACGTTTGCGCTGTCCAATAGGGGGAGTCAAGGGTCAGCATATATCTGTTCTACTGTTAAACCTTGCCCCACACAGGCACAGGGAATAACGACAATGCTGCTCCACCAGTTATTCGCTCTGTTTAGTTATAAGAGGTCAGTTACCGGACTTTATAGCACGGTGGTAAGGAACCAACCCGTTGGTTTAGCTATTATACCGATAGCCCGAGAATATTAGGCGTGTGGGACGTTGTCAAGACAGACTAAACTCAGATTAAAGTATAGATTTATTAGCTCTTGAAGGGACACAACTGACAGGGTAATTTGTACAAGATTTGGATAATAATATACTGTCAGTGAGAGGGCAATACAATTCATGATTACAGACAAAATGGCAGTGTAAATAAGTCTAACGTTACCGTTGTTGCTTGGTGCACCAGTGCGCACGGGGGGCAGCATGTGGCCTGTCTGCTGCCAGTGATGATGCTTACTGGAACCTGATCCTCAGGTACCCTCCTCTCTTGGGATCAAACAGGAATTAGCCACCCATGGCTCCTGGCTGTATATCATGCGAGGGCAGCCTACTTGGCAGGCCCCCCGACACAATACCCATGGAAGTCTAGGAACTCCTCCCACTGTCAGGGTCATGCAGTTTCTGGATACCTAAACCAAAAATGGACTATAAATCGGCAAAGTGGGCCTTGGAACAAGTACCGAGCCGGTAGGTACCATCAGACCGTCTGGGCCTACCGGCGACATCAATGGTTATCACTAACTATGCTTTTCATTATGGACCCTGTAGCCAGTTCGCGATATCTCAAGTCCCGTGTTATTGGAAACCTGGAAATTGGTGGCGGTGGGCGGGACTCTTACGATGTGGGGGTTCTTGTTATGCGATAATGAACCCGCCATGCACCAGTTATTGGCGGAATCTGCCTATGATCGAATATGAAATATCGTGAGATGACCCGACTGGGTTGATTGAATGAAGTTTGAAGTCTGGGACACTAGTAGCATTTGTTCAGTAGCTAATTAGATTCGTGGGATCTTTTCATGTGTTGCCCCCTAGGCCTTGTGTGCGAACTTCTACAGTAAGGCATTTACACTGGGCTTCATTATGTGTATAATTGAGCTTGTCCTGTGGTGGGGAGGGAAGGCCGTGATCGGACTAGACTCAGAAATGGGGGTTGCAAATAAAGTGAATGCTTCAATCTCAACCTTAACGCAAATCTGGAAAAATATCATCCAAAAAAACAAAAATAAATAAAAAAAGGATACACAGGATAGCAAATAATATGGGTACATTTGGGAGAAAAATAACCAAACCATTAAAATACTTAGGAAACGCATTCACCAAAATTCTCAAAGAGGGAGTCAGTTCCCGATATTCCAGTACGACGTTCTCGTCTGAACCTCAGGGGGAACTGACAAGGGGGTCGACAAACGCCCCTCTTTCCTTAAATATGATGGAGACAAGAAGCCCAGCTAATAAAAGAACTCACCAGTACCTACTCAGCCGTGGGGATTTCAGCGGGGCTGAATAGCCCTTCAAAAAACGGGCGAAGGGGGGCGGGCCAACAGGGGGAAGAGGGGGGGAGACTCGAAGAATGAGGAAAATTTTACCACGTTAAAAATCTCACAGCCCGTAGTATCTGAAAGTGCTTTGCGTACAACAAAGGTTTAGGTTTTTTCCCCCCCTAATGAAATTTTTTGGTATATCAACCCTATTGGATTAAAACGGTTGGTAAGACAAATTCCCAAAAAAATTTTTTTCCAGCCCAATCCGACAGGAGAAAATGTAAAAAAAAATTACATAGTGGTGACAAGAAAAAGGTAGCCTGGAGGTTTTTCCCCCAAATTTAAGGAATTGGTTGCATTACAAATCTTAGACATTTGGCGGAGAACTATTCAATGGCAGATAGGGAGACAGCAGACCCTTTACTATACGCAAGAATACTTCTACCCAATCCATTCTAGTTTAAGTAAAGGAAATTTCCAAGCAGGATTGAGGAAGATTTTAAAGTTATCCCATAAAATCAATCCAAACCCCGTTATCAGGAGGAAAAATAATCTGCTAACAAGAAAAAAAAGCCTCAAAAATTTTAAAAAGTAACGAAAATTATAACCCCAAAAAAACGGAAAAGGGGGGGATAGCCCTGTTGGACGAGATCTTTCCCCAAAGGTTTAAAATCTCTTGCTGTCGATAACGAAATACGAAAAGTACAGAAAAATCCCACAACTAAAAGCAGAAATCTTGAGTTATGTGCTAAAAGGGTATCAAAATGGCATACTAACCCAAAAATAGGTGAAAAAATAAGTTAAAAACGTAAATGCCTTTTTTTATGCACCCCCAAAATGATAAGGGCGTTTTTCCCCCCCTTTGCCCCATCGTCTCGGGGGATTGGTTATTGAACGAAGAACTGGCGTGGGTCGATGCCAATGGCAACCCATTGATTTGGGGTTTCGGGGCTTCCTAGAGACCCCAAACTTTGGTATATACCTTGGATCATGTGCTGGCCCTGGGGGGGCCCCTGGTTGTCATTGTTTGGGGGCGTTTACCCCAGCATCCCACACGCCCCTCCCCCCGCCCTGCAATTTTCTACCAGATTTACTTTTATTGAGAAAAACAATCTTTCTTACTTTTTGGAGTAGAATATCTATTTTCAAATTTTTTATGTTTGACAACAAGTTTTTTTACCAAGTCTCTGGGCATCCAGGGGGAGTCGCTTTTCCCTTCCTTACCCAAATATCTACTGTTTTTTGGGAAGAAAAGTATCATAAACCCCGGGAGCCATTTTTCAACTGTATAAAATTTTACTCAAGATAAAATGACCGGTTTTTATAGGGCAGGGAGAGGAAAAAAAAATAAAGGAAATTTTGTTAATACATTAACAATAATCGATGGGTTTGAAATTTATCATGATCACCCAAAAAATGCCCTAAATTTCTTATTACTTGATAGGAGGGGAAGTGGAAAAAAAAAAAGTTTTTTAAACCTTTCAAAAAAACCCCCATAGGGGAAAAAATCCCAGGGCAAAATTTCCCGTCATCCCAACACGTGTAAGGAAAAGCCAATAGGAGGTTATCGGGTAAAAAGGAACAGCATACAGAAGCAGAATATCAAATACAAAGCACAAAAATTTTTTTCTATCTTAGGATAGGGGATATCCACAATAGTTATTAGATAAAGCATACGTAAGGGAAAAAAAAGGAAAAGGAAAAAACTTTTTGTCAAAAAAAATAGAGATGAGGGTTTTTAAAAAAGATACAATTTTTTTTTCCCAGTTACAGTGTCAGTTTGACCAAAAGTAAGCTAGTTCAAACAACTTGCCAAAATTTTATAGTAAAAAAACCATTAAACGGGGTGCTTCAAAAAAACATCAGATTGTATCAAAAAAGGCTCTACAATAGGGCACGTGTTTCACCCAAATTTTTTAAACACCAAAAAAAAAGCCCAAAACATGGCTGAATATTAAAGGATTCCATGGTTGTGGCCATAAAAAATGTAAAATGTGTAGCCAGTAAAAAAAATCCACAATATTTACATCTTTTATGGGGAAAAAAAATCTTTTTTCCAAAACAAAAATTTTTTTTAACTGTAACACAATTTTTGGGTTTACCTATAAATTGTTGGGGAGGCAAAAATTTTGGGTGTACAACGGGCCCCTGAAGGGCCGCATCAGACGGCATATGTCAGAAAAATTTAAATCCTCACGTATCCAAACCTTCCAGGGTCCGGAGGAGATCTAAGTTACTTACTGTGATAGGGGTTTGAACAAGTATTGCCCGTAAAAGGGGAGACCACATAGGAAAACTCCCAGCCAGAGAGGCTTGGGGATTTTCCCCCCTCGTACTAGGACCGAGGGGGTTAAAAAATACGCAAAACTTTAAAATTTCCCATTAAAAGGTTTAAAAGGGAACCTTTTAAAACGGTAGGTTGAAAACAGTGGAGCCTTCCCAAAGTTTTAGACCAAAGTGCTAAGTCAGGTTTTTTTAAATTGTAGATATGACGTCATGTTGAAAGGTCCTATAAAATGGAGAAATTAACAAAAGAAACACCATGGTAAGGGGCAGTGACCCGAACGCGTCGGCGGTCAGCTCCATTTAGATTCACCCTCATAGCAGATGGGTCTTCGTCAATATGTGCAAGTTTGTATTTGGTTTTAAAAAGAATGAATAAAAATTTTTTTGAGATTTTTTTTAAACCCGGCTGCACCGCTTTTTTTTCTCCACATCCAAATATTTCACCCATTGCTGAAATGGTTCATTTTTTTGATTGCTTTCTACATTTTGGAAAAAGGGAAGGGACCCCGAAACCCAGAGTGCAAAGGAAGCCCAAAGGTGGTGTTTTTTTTGAAATTTTTAAGCCTATATTCTTGGTACAAGAATTTGCAAAAAAATTTGTTCTGCAAATTAAAAGCCTTTTATATGTCTTGTAGATGGGAAAAAAAAAAAAGGTATGGCTCTGGGAAGGTAGGGGGGGAGAAAACAATGTAAAAAAAAAAAGGGCTCAGCGTTTAAGGGGTTTAAATCAGATGTTTTTCCACACACAGGTTTTTTTCCATTCCCATTCCCCAATTGTTTTCAATGTTATTTTCGGTGGGGTTTTTTTTTTGCCGTTTAAAAAAACCTAGAACTTTTCATTCTTGGACATTTACTATTTATGTCAATGGGGATGGTAAAAAAAATTTTGCAAAACTTTGTATGTGGGTTTTTAATGTGGATCTGGTCCAA